>JAHHZJ010003576.1:0-70745 GCA_021437245.1 Aegilops speltoides
GCAGAATGTCACTAGTATGCCTCTACTTGACTAGCTTCTTAATCAAAGATGGTTATGTTTCCTAACCATGAACAAGGAGTTGTTATTTGATTAACAAGGTCACATCATTAGTTGAATGATCGATTGACATGACCCATTCCGTTAGCTTAGCACGATCGTTTAGTATGTTACTCTTGCTTTTATCCATGACATATACATGTTCCTATAACTATGAGATTATGCAACTCCGTTTACGGAGGAACACTTTGGGTGCTACCAAACTTCACAGCGTGGCTGGGTGATTATAAAAGAGTACTACTGGTGTCTCCAAAGGCAGATGTTGGGTTGGCGTATTTGAGATTAGGTTTTGTCACTCCGATTGTCGGAGAGGTATCTCTGAGCCCTCTCGGTAATGCACATTCTGAAGCCTTGCAAACACTACAACTAATGAGTTAGTTGTGAGATGATGTATTCAGAGCGAGTAAAGAGACTTGCGTGCGAGATTGAACTAGGTATTGGATCTGAAGCGATCGAATCTCGGGCAAGTAACATACCGATGACAAAGGAACAACGTATGTTGTTATGCGGTCTGACCGACAAAGATCTTCGTAGAACATGTAGGAACCAATATGGGCATCAGGTCCGCTGTTGGTTATTGACCGAGAATAGTTCTAGGTCATGTCTACATTGTTCTCGAACCGTAGGGTCCATGCAGCTTAAGGTTTCGATGGCGGTTATTATGAGTTTATGTATTTTGATGTACGAAGAAGTTGGTCCGGATGTGATCACGGACATGGCGAGAGTCTCGAAATGGTCGAGACATAAAGATTGATATATTGGAAGCCTATGTTTGGAGTTGGAATGGTTCGGTAGCGAGGAATTCTGGGAGTCTGGGAGGTTCGGAACCCCGGGAGGTAAATGGGCCTCGGTGGGCCTTAGTGGAAGGAGAAGGGCCAGCCCTGGGTGGCGCGCCTCCCCTTCCCTAGTCCTACTAGGACTGGGAGAGAGGGCGACCCTCTCTCTTTTCCCCCCTCAGGAATCCTAGTCCAACTAGGATTGGGGGGATCTCCGGAGGAGTAGGACTCCTTGGCAGCGCCACCCTTGGCCGGCCAGCCCCTCCCCTTGCTCCTTTATATCACTGGGGCAGGGGGCACCCTAGAACACACAAGTTAGATCTACGGATCGTTCCTTAGCCGTGTCGGTGCCCCTCCACCATATTCCACCTCGGTTATACTGTCATGAAGCTTAAGCGAAACCCTGTGCCAGTGAAACATCAAGATCGTCCACCACTTGCCGTCGTCTTGTGAAATTCTCCCTCGACACTTTCGGCTGGATCGAGATCTGAGGGGCGTCATCGAGCTGTCGTGTGTCAAGAACTCAAGGCGGCCAGATATGGCAGCTTGGGATCGATCGGATCGCGAGGAGCGTCTGACTACTTCCTCTACGTTGTGATCGCTTCCGCCCGGGTCTGAGAGATGCGTAGACAACACTCTCCCTCTCGTTGCTATGCATCACCATGATCTTTGCGTGTGCGTGGGAAAATTTTGAAATTACTCGTTCCCCAACCACGAAGTGTGGTGGCGGACGGCCGACCGGGAGATGAGGAAGAAGGCCTCCCTCAGGTTGATTCTTTGGCTGTGGGAGCACTAGGGGGTGTGAAAGCACATTTGCTCCTAGGTGGTTTTGGTAATTAATGACAACATACTTTGTGGTTGGACTAATGCTTTCATCAAGTATGTTTCGGGAAAGTCAATCACTCTGGCATGGCAAAAGGTGAAGAGGTGTACCCCTAGGATGCTAAGGAAAGGATTGGCAAAAGCTCAAGACTCTATTTTTGGTTTAGTGATCCAAGATCACATTGAGTCCATAGGAAAGCCAATACTATTAAAGGGGATGAGGTTATGATGATGATCTGGTTGCTCAAAGTGCTTAGTGATTTATTTCTCAAACTATCAAGCAATCTTTCATTCCAACATATACCCAAACCCTAAAATTTCAGATTTTCGATTCCAAACCGGTCATACGAAATTGGTGTTGCCAAGCTTACGTAACATACGTACTCAAATCGGTGTCACCGAGATGAGAAAATCGGTCCCAAGATTGGCAAACCCTAGACTTTGGAAGAATCGGACTAGCAGAGATTGTATTTTCGGTCCCACGAAAATCCCAACGTTCTAAGATTTGAACTTTCGGTCTCACGAGTTGTCAACCGGTCGGCCGAGATTGGTCAAATGTGTGTAGCAGTTGGATTTTATGTGGAGGCTATAAATACCCTCCACCTCCTCTTCATTAGTGGAGAGCCATCGAGAAAGAACTACCACTCCTACCTTACATTTACGAGAAAACTACCTACCCTTGTGTTGAGATCAAGTTGCTCCCTCCCACCATATGAAACTTGATTTCTAGCCTTCCCAAGTTGCTTTCTACTCAATCCTTTCTTCCACCACAGCCAAATCGGTGAGGAGAGTTGAGTGTTGGGGAGATTATCATTTGAAGCACAAGAGCAAGGAGTTCATCATCACCAACACCATCTATTACCTTTTGGAGGTGGTGCCTCCTAGATTAGTTAGGTGTGGCTTGGGAGCCTCCGTCAAGATGTGGAGTTGAACCAAGAAGTTTGTGAGGGCAAGGAGATCGCCTACTTCGTGAAGATCTACCCGAGTAAGGCTAGTCCTCCGTGGGCGTAAGCCATGATGGCATAGACAAGGTTGCTTCTTCGTGGACCCTTAGTGGGTGGAGCCCTCCGTGGACTCTCATGGCCGTTACCCTCCGTGGGTTGAAGTCTCCATCAGCGTGGATTGGCGATAGCACCACCTACTCGGAACCACGAGAAAAATCTCCGTGTCTCAAATTGCGTTTGCTCTTCACAATCTCTCACTTACTATTTATGCAATTTACTTTCCGCTGCCCATACTCTAGAATTGCATGTGTAGTATGTTGCTCGACTTGTATGCATGATGCTTGACTTGATCTTCATTGTGAACTTGCTAAAAACTTATGTTAATCAAAAGGCATAAACTTTTATCTTGTCGAGTTGTCTAATCACCCCCCTCTAGACACTCTTGCCTTGCGATCCTACAATTGGTATCAGAGCTTTGGTCTCCATTGCTTTGGTTTGCACACCATTGGAGGAAGATGGACGTGTCTACGTTTGGGAGTGTTAGTCATAGAGTGCCTATTCTTGATGGAGTGTCCTATAACTCGTGGAGGATTGAAATGCTTGCTATCTTTAAGATGTACAACTTGCATAAATATGTTGAAACCCCATATGTACCACCATTTGACCCCTTGCACCCTACTATGGATGAAGAACTTGATTTGTACGTAACCTTAGAACTGTCAATCTTATCATTAGAGGTTTGCCCGATAACTTGCTTGAGCTTGTCACAAACTTTGAGTGCGCCCATGCTATGTGGAAGTTCTTGGAAGAACTTTATCCGGACTACTCTTTGAGAGGTCTTGATGAAATTCTATACAAAACTGTTGAATTTGATATGTTCGCCTCAAAGATCCCAACTTTGATAAATGCTTCTTTGAGCTTCGTGATCTTATGAAAAGAAGGGTGATCGGTTTTATCAATGTTGAATAAGAAATGCTCTTGTCTTGCATTCCGATGATTATTGTCATTTTGACAAAACTAATGCAAGTCATTGTCAAATTGACCTAGGTATTGATGATGAATTATCTATGGGTCAATATGATGATGAGCATGAGCATGATGGCGATTACTCGATTCGGACACCGAGCTAGACAAGATCATGAAGAGTCTCGGTCTTATGGCAAATCGAGAGACTACATATCCGGTGGAAAAGAGTGGATTCTTGATAGTGGATGCACCGATCACATGACGGAGATGAAGACATGTTTGAGAGCTTGCAAGAGCGATGGTCCGCAAGTATGTGACTTTTGGAGACAACTCCAAGGGTAAAGTACTTGGCCTTGGTAAGGTGGCCATATCTCATGATAGCTCCATTCAAAATGTCATGCTTGTTGAATCTCTTGGATACAATTTGCTTTCGTGTCTAGATTAGTGACTTTGGATTCAATGTGCTATTCACCAAAGTAGATTGCCAAGTTTTTAAGTCGTGACAATCATAACATGGTCTTTACGGTATTCGTAGAGGTGATTTATACATTGTCGATTTCACTAAGAAAGCTCAACCTAGAACTTGCTTTATTGCTAAATCTGCTAAAGGTTGGCTTTGGCATAGAAGGCTTGGACATGTTGGTATCGTAATCTAGATAAGCTAATCAAAGGTGATCACATTCTTGGTGTTAAAGATGTTTTCTTTGACAAAGATAGACTCTGCGGTGCATGTCAAGCAGGAAAACAAGTAGGTGGAAGTCATCCGTGAAGAACATCATGACTACAAGGAGACCGCTTGAGCTTCTTCATATGGATCTCTTGGTCCCAATGCTTACAAAAGCCTTGGTGGTAACTCCTTTGGTCTAGTTATTGTTGATGATTTTTCAGATTCGTGGGTATTTTTCCTTGATGACAAATCACGAGTTGAGAAAATCTTCAAAACCTTTGCTAGAAAGGCCCAAAATCAATTTGAGGTGAAGATCAAGAAAGTTCGGGCGACAATGGAGCGGAGTTCAAAACGCCCATGTGGACTCCTTTCTCGATGAGGAGGATTCTACATGAGTTCTCGACTACATACACACCTCAACAAAATGGAGTTGTTGAGAGGAAGAACGAGCAGCTCATTGAGATGGCGAGAGCGATGCTTGATGAATACAAGACACGAAACACTTACGGGGTGAAGCCGTCGAGACGACTTGTCATGCTATCAACAGACTTTATCTTCACAAGCTCCTCGGCAAGACTTCATCGAGCTCCTTACGGTAACAAACCCCAAGTGGGATATTTTCGTGTCTTTGGTTCAAAATGCTATATCCTTGATAAGCATCGTCGGTCTAAATTTGCTCCTAAAACTCATGAAGGCTTTTCCTCGGTTATGGATCAAACTCCCACACCTACCGTGTCTACAACAATTTCACCGAAAGGTTGAAGAGGCGGTGAGCGTGAAGTTGATGAATCTAATAGCTCATAAGTAGAGCAAATGCCTATTGATGTAGGAGACAAGGACCCTTGAAGCCATTCAAGATTTATCCATTGGAAAGATTAGTCCCATGGAAGTGAAGGAGAGTACCTCATCTACATATGTGGAGCCCCCTACCTCACGGAGATGAACCTCAAGGCAACATGGAGGCCTCCACAAGTGGAACTCACCAAGATGAGGAAGTGCGACAAGAAGATCCACCACAACCTCCTTCTCCACCACCTCAAGACAACACCAACAACAATGATGAAGAAGAAGATGAGGATGATGAGGAAGCTCAGCCTCGACCACGACAAAAGCTATCCGAGTTGAGCAAGAGTCAAGAAGGACCATCCCATGGAACAAATGATGAATGACATCGACTCCGGGAGAATCACTCGCTCTAAAACTCGTTTAGCTAACTTTTGTGAACACTACTCATTTATCTCTAGTCTTGAACCTATGAAGGTAGAAGAAGCGCTTGAAGACCGGATTGGGTGAGCGCTATGCATGAAGAGCTACACAACTTTGAGAGGAACAACGTTTGGACTTTGGTAGAAAGCCCAATGATGACCAAAACGTCATTGGAACCAAATGGGTGTTTGGAACAAGCAAGATGAAGATGGACAAGTCATCCGCAACAAGGCTCGTCTCGTAGCACAAGGTTACACACAAGTCGAAGGTATGGACTATGGTGAGACCTATGCCCCCGTTGCTAGACTTGAGTCCATTCGCATTCTTCTTGCTTATGCCAACCACCATGACATTACTCTCTATCAAATGGACATTAAAAGTGCTTTCCTTAATGGTGAAATTGAGGAGGAAGTATTTGTGAAACAACCTCCGGTTGTGAATCCTAAAAAGCCTAATCATGTTTACAAGTTGCACAAAGCTCTTTATGGTCTTAAACAAGCCCCTAGAGCTTGGTACAAATGTTTGACCAGCTTTCTTCTTGAAAAAGGATTTGAGATTGGTAAAATAGACTCAACGCTATTCACGAAAAGGGTTGACGGTGAACTATTTGTATGCCAAATATATGTTGATGATATTATCTTTGGTTCAACTAACCCTGATTTTAGTGAGAAGTTTGGGAAGCTTATGTGGAGAAGTATGAGATGTCCATGATGAGTGAACTCAAGTTCTTTCTTGGGTTGCAAATCAAGCAATCTAAGGAGGTACTTTTGTCTCACAAACAAAGTACACTAAGGATCTCTTCAAGAAGTTCAACATGCAAGAGAGCAAAGGTATGAATACACCCATGGCTACTAGTGGACATAATGACTTGACTAAAGATGGAGAACACTGTTGATCAAAAGGTTTATCGATCCATGATTGGTTCTCTACTATATCTCTGTGCTTCTCGTCGACATAATGTTGAGTGTATGCATGTGTGCTCGATATCAAGCTGCTCTAAAGAATGTCATCTTAAAGCTGTTAAAGAATTGTGAGATATTTGATACACACACCTAACTTTGGCATTTGGTATCCTAAGAGGCCTTTTCGATCTTGTTGGCTATTCGATTCGGACTATGCGGAGAACAAGGTTGACATAAAGTCAACTTAGTGCGTGTCAATTTCTCGGTCGATCCCTAGTATCTTGGTCATCAAGAAACAAAATTGATATCATTATCTCTGCGAAGCAGAATATATTGCTGCTGGATCGTGTTGTGCTTTCGATTGCTATGGATGACACAAGCGCTTAAAGATTATGGGATACATGCGAGACATGTTCCTTTGCTTTGTGACAATGAGAGTGCGATTAAGATTGGACACAATCCGTGCAACACTCTCTTACGAAACACATTGAAGTTAAATCACCATTTTATTCATGATCACATTGCTAAGGGTGACATTGATCTTAAGCATGTTCGTCTTGACAAACAGCTTGAGATATCTTCACAAAACCACTTGATGAGAAAGTGTTTTGTAAGCAAGGAGTGAGTTGAACATCATTGATGCTTCAAACTTGGAGTAAAAACTCCATTGGTGCATGCAAGGCATGAGCCTAATTGACTAATCCTTGATATTTCTCTTATGATGATGATCATATGTCTTGGACACATTTGCCCCCTTGTATTGCATCTAACTCCTTGCAGGTACTTGGATGGTCTACATTCAACAAGATTATCACACACTCAAATCATGAGTAATCTTGTCATTGACCAAGTATCTAGCTCTTTGGGATGTTGAGTTCAAGGAACAAAATTCCACATATCCTTTTTGACACCATATACTTCTAGTACTTCACTCATGTCATATTGGATATTCTTGAGAATTTCCTTGCTTGCCTAACCCATGTAGGAAGATGAACTATACAATTGGAAATGGTGCTCAACTTCACATTCTATGAGCATCAACATCAAGTTCATCTACATGAGTCTGACGACAACAAGCCCAAGGTATGTCTTTCACATCTTGAAGAAGCTTTGCTCAAAGTCATGAGTACAAGCAGCTTCAAAGATGTGATCACATCAAATGCTTAATCGAAAATGGCAACCCCATTTTGAGCTTAAGCGATGAGTATGACCTATGATCAAATGCTCTCATTTGACTCCTAAGTCAATATACTCAAACATAAGTGACCTAGTCGCCGACCCCTGTCTAGATGAAGTACATATGTTTTGGAGTTTCTCTGCTTTTCTCATTGAGTTTTCTTGCTTATTTAAAAAAAAACTTCATCTAGCAATCTTTTATATTTCTATTTCTTCTGTTCTTGTGTATACCTTTTTGGCTCTGATCAATTCCCTGAAAATCATTTACAAATTCATTGCAAATCTTTTTGAAGCATTCCTTGCAAAGTGAGCTGAATTATTTCTGGATTTCCTTGGAATTAAAATCGGCGTCACCGATTCAATCACTTGATCGACGAAAAGGATCTGCCTAAGTCTCGACTTTCGGACTCACCGATCCATAACAACTTGGTGCCACCGATTTATATTCACTGGATATCATCTTCGCAGCTTACCTAAAATGATTTCCTTTGAATACTTGCTTTGCTCAGTTGTGATTCTTAAGGATCCACTTCTTTCCTTCCATTTTTCCTGCCCTTCTGGTTTCTTGTCCTTTTGGCACTTGATGTCAAGGGGAGAAGATTTAGGGGAGCTTAAGGGAGATTGGAGGATAAGGGAGAAAAGAAACTTTAAAGGAAGAAAAACAATCTTACCTTAAGGGAGAGGATCACATCAAAGCTTTGCCATATCCATATTGGATACTACATTTGGCATTATTCTTTTGATTTTGCTTCTCTTACTCTCACAATTGGTATCTTCTGAAAAACACATTTGGTATCTTATGAAAAGCAAAATTCTTTGAGCTCATTGAAAATCTTTTAGTCTTGGGAGACATGTTAGCTGATTCAAGCTAGTGCTCAACATGAGACACTCTTTATACATGTCATCCTGGCTTGGTTCTCTTGATGTTCTTGCTGTTGGTTGAAGGATACTCTTGTGTTATCTAACCTTGTTTTCTCAAGCTTATTTCTTGGTACAATGCCAAGGAACCTCAAGGTAAGTATATGCATCTTGCAGAATGTGCATGATGGTGACTTGCTTGTGAATACTTGTTTGCAAGAAATCACCATGCACATATGCATCATCACTCTCTTATCCTCATACGCTCGATGCATATAGCCAAGCTGCATGTAGCACATCTTGCTTTGCTCTCATGTGTGCTTGTGGTAGTCCAAAACCAATAATCTAAAATCTTGCACACTTGTAGGGAGCACATGTACTACATGTTTGTCAAAGCTTTAATGATAATCTGTCTTTCTTTTAGTAGCTTTGATATCTTATTTTGTGTGTTGCCATCAATTACCAAAAAGGGGGAGATTGAAAGCACATTTGCTCCCTAGGTGGTTTTGGTAATTAATGACAACATACTTTGTGGTTGGACTAATGCTTTCATCAAGTATGTTTCAGGAAAGTCAATCACTCTGGCATGGCAAAAGGACTGAAGAGGTGAACCCCTAGGATGCTAAGGAAAGGATTGGCAAAAGCTCAAGACTCTATTTTTGGTTTAGTGATCCAAGATCACATTGAGTCCATAGGAAAGCCAATACTATTAAAAGGGGATGAGGTTATGATGATGATCTGGTTGCTCAAAGTGCTTAGTGATTTATCTCTCAAACTATCAGCAATCTTTCATTCCAACATATACCCAAACCATAAGAATTTCAGATTTTCCGATTCCAAACTCGGTCATACGAAATTGGTGTTGCCAAGCCATGTAACATACGTACTCAAATCGGTGTCACCGAGATGAGAAAGTCGGTCCCACGAGATTGGCAAACCCTAGACTTTGGAAGAATCGGACTAGCAGAGATTGTATTTCGGTCCCACGAAAATCCCAACGTTCTAAGATTTGAACTTTCGGTCTCACCGGTTGTCAACCGGTCGACCAAGATTGGTCAAATGTGTCTAACAGTTGGATTTTGTGTGGAGGCTATAAATACCCTCCACCTCCTCTTCATTAGTGGAAGAGCCATCGAGAAAGAACTACCACTCCTACCTTACATTTACGAGAAGAAAACTACCTACCCTTGTGTTGAGATCAAGTTGCTCCACTCCCACCATATGAAACTTGATTTCTAGCCTTCCCAAGTTGCTTTCCACTCAATCCTTTCTTCCACCACAGCCAAATCGGTGAGGAGAGTTGAGTGTTGGGGAGATTATCATTTGAAGCACAAGAGCAAGGGTTCATCATCACCAACACCATCTATTACCTTTTGGAGGTGGTGCCTCCTAGATTAGTTAGGTGTCGCTTGGGAGCCTCCGTCAAGATGTGGAGTTGAACCAAGAAGTTTTTGAGGCAAGGAGATCACCTACTTCGTGAAGATCTACCCGAGTAAGGCTAGTCCTCCGTGGGCGTGAGCCATGATGGCATAGACAAGGTTGCTTCTTCGTGGACCCTTCGTGGGTGGAGCCCTCCGTGGACTCTGCATGGCCGTTACCCTCCGTGGGTTGAAGTCTCCATCAGCGTGGATTGGCGATAGCACCACCTACTCGGAACCACGAGAAAAATCTCCGTGTCTCCAAATTGCGTTTGCTCTTCACAATCTCTCACTTACTATTTATGCAATTTACTTTCCGCTGCCCATACTCTAGAATTGCATGTGTAGTATGTTGCTCGACTTGTATGCATGATGCTTGACTTGATCTTCATTGTGAACTTGCTAAAAACTTATGTTAATCAAAAGGCATAAACTTTTATCTTGTCGAGTTGTCTAATCACCCCCCTCTAGACACTCTTGCCTTGCGATCCTCTGAGGTGCTTTGAGAAGTGCTTTGAGGAGTGCAGTCGAGCTTCGGGATCTCCTTTTATAGGCGGTCGAGGTCGGTTTTGGCAGCAGTGGATAGGAATGGCGAACCGCCGTTACGTATCGAGGGGCAGCGTGGTGATAGCTGGCGGGGTCTAGCCAGGCGGAAGGATGAGCTCGGGCTGTTGAGGAGAGTTGAGGCGGCTGTGGCTTAAGCGGCGCCGTCCATGGCGAGGCTTTGTGGCGGCCGTGGCGGCTTCAGTGAGTGGTGGCTGTGGGGTGCCGAGGAGGTGGCTAGGCGGCCTGCGGTGAGGGAGGTCGGAGCGATGGCTGTGAGTGGGAGGGACAAAGCAGGCGTGAGGGGCGGCGGCGGGGCGGCGACTTCGGCGCGCCTGCGTGCAAAACAGCGCTCTGTCGCGCCTAGTGCCATGCGCCATGTGTTGACAAAATGCCAAGGCATGCCGGGGAGGTTTGGGTGGCTGGGGTTTAACAGGTCTAGGCTAGAGGTGGCGAGGAGATTAGTGGACATAGTGGTTGGGTCAGGGGATCAAGTTCATAACAGAAACTAAAAACTAAGCCAAAACTGGCAATGCACACAAGGTGCTTGAGAGAATGCCATGGGCTTCTAGGCATCACTTGGGGTGGCCAAAAACTCCAGATCAAAGTCTCTTTAGAAGATAAAGAGGGTGGCAAGGTTAGTTTGACAAAAAAACTCCCTAGTGCAAGTTTTTGAGAAAACCAAATCTGGACAGAAAATAAAGGCTATTATTGCATGGGCCAAAAATATTCCAATGGGTCCAATCTCCTGGACTTAAGGGTTTGGTATGGTGGACTATAAGCGAGGAAAGATCTCATGGGCACTAGAGCAAAACAAAATAGGGTTGCGATGAAAATACCAAATTGGGCGAGAGAGCAAAAAGGGTGTTTTGCTCAAATCTTTCAAAGAACACTAGTGGGTCTTTGCATAATGAATTATACACTACTACTAACATCTCCCAACTTTGGTGAAATTTTTATAGAAATAAATCAAAGGGTTGTAGTGCAAAAGAGGCTCACGAGGCTTATGAGAAACCATTTTAAAAGAATTAAAGTTCAGGAAAAATAATTATAGAAATAAATCCACTGATAAAGAAATGTTTCTTGAGAGGGTATACAAGTCCAACAACATGTTTGAAAAGTTTTCTATTTGGAGGAAACTCCACAACTCGAGAAGAAAAGAGTGGTTACGAAAAGAAAATCGAGAAAAAAAAAATTTACCAAGGCAAAATTTTAATTAATAAATCATGGTTAAATTTTTGGGGTGTTACAACACTACCCCCTTAAGAAAAATCTAGTCCTCGAGATTTGCTAAGAACTTCTTTGAAAAAATTACTCCTACTATCTCAAAGTAATATCACAAAAATAACCATCCTACTCATGCAATAAAATGTGGCTACGGTGGTGGGCAATTAAGTGATGTAAAACTACGTGTGGTATCTGTAGCTGCGTGGAAAAATCTATGGTTGGGGAAAGCGAGATACTTCCACTTTTGGTTCTGATGAATTTTGAATAAATTTCTAAATTACGAAAATACTGCTGAGTACGCACCGAAACACGAGTGCTCTCTCGGCTGACAGGTGGACCCGAGGTCCCCTTGTTAGTATCTTCTTCTACCTCTAGCTCCCTCTTCTTCCTCTCTCTGTGGCGCTTCCCACGCTTTCCCCATGGCAACATCTAGCGTAGAGCATCTAGGCCGTACTACGGTAGTCTGCGGCATGCTAGTTCTGGTGCGGCGTGCACTCACCTCGTGGTCAGTCTTGTTGTCGGCCTTTGCTCATGATTCTCCTCGAACACGGCGATCGGCGGTGGCGGTGCTGGTTGACTTAGCCCTTTGTAAACCGATCTCGAGCTATAAAATGACCGAGGTGCTCCTTTCTTCTTCCTCACACCTGGCCTCGCTTCTCCTTCTCCTTCCTTCTCCTCCATTTATGTTTGCAGGAGATCGAAACGAGGCTCTAATGGCGGAGGTGATGCCAGGCTGGTACATGATCCTAGTGTGCGGAGGGTTGGCGGCATTGCTGGGGTTCTCCGTGCTCTTGTGCATGATGATCCTCGATGATCGTCGTGATGCTGCCGCTCGAGTGTTAGCTCTCCGCGGTGTCGGGTGCTAATTGTTGTCCAGCATCTTTGGAGGCAACTTGCCCCTGAATGATTACCCACAAATCTCTCCTTGAGAGGCGGTGGTGTGCTAGGGGGTGATAAGTTAGGTGCAACACGTGCAGGATTTGCAATTAGTGCATGTGGTCGAGTGGTTGTGGTTGTGCGTCTGTTGTCGTGGTGCAGCGTGAATAAAAATCTATGCCGTGAAGAGATATATGCATAACCACTCGGAGAAAATCTCACTTCAGAATTTACCGAGGCGAAAGTAGTTAATCAAATTAACAGCAGAAAAAAACTACTCTCATTAATTGAAACTAAAATTTAAATCATCGCACAAAGATAGGATACCACGCATAAGTTCCAACACATAAATAAATCTGGGACAATGAACATAGCGATGGCGTCTACAAAAGCAGTAAGCAGACGGGGGTCTGAGAAAACATCTATGGTCTTGGGGCACACTCCTCTTCTATCGGAAGCGGATTGACTAGCCGATGAATCGTCTCTCTGGTCGGGCCTCGGTTAGTCTGCCAATGGTGATCTGAGGATTTAAGTGGCGAGGCTCTAGAGATAACCCATTACCGCTGGGTGAACTCTCTTGGCGATAACATCTTTGAGCAAGGTTGGCGATCTTGGAGTCTCTCAATTCGTCCATCGGGAAAAGATGCTACTTCTCCGGGTGCAGCACGACTTGGGAAGTAATAATATCCTCGTTCGTTGGCATAGGGTACCACGAATCGAAGGCAAGCAAAGCGCTTCGTCTGCATGGCAGCTTCCATGGCCATTCTTGGTCGGCATAGATTTTGTCACACCTAGCTAGTTCATGCATTATAGTGTTGCATCATGTCTACTTCATTTAACAGAAACCTGAAATGGGAATGCCAGAACTCCCAGCCCCCTCTGAAACCAACTAGGGTTTACTAAAAATATTTTCGATGAACCTGAAATGCCCTTCTAAAATGTCCATCATTTTTGTCTTGGTTCAGAACCTCTGCCAAAAGTGATGCACAATTTCCTAGGTCATCCTAAGGTCTTTGAATTAATTCATAAGTATTTGAATTTGGGCATTTAAAATTTATAAAATATTTCAAATGCTCAAATACTCCCAAACTAAAATGTTCCATGTTGGAAATATTCCAACTAAGGACCAAGTGCAGTTTGGTGAATTTTGGAATGGCCTAGGTATTATTAGTAAATCAACAAACCTATAGAATAAAAACAGAAACAGATAATAAAAGGAAAAACTTACCTGGCGCCACCACCGGCCCACCAGCCAGCCACACAGCCCGGCCCAGCCCACGCGCCAAGTGAGCTGCTTAGCTTGCGAGGCGAGGCAGCCAAAGTGCTCGGCGGCAGCACGCAGCTCGCCACGCTTGCAGCTGCGCCGCTCTGCTTCACCCTCTCGCCGCCCTGCTGCCTTGGACGAGCTCCACGTCGCGCCCCGGACCCCCTGGACATCGCCATTCGCCCCCAGCTCCTCTCCCTCGCGCTCCCACGCCATGGCCGATGCCACCGTCGCCGCACCGCCGCCGTAGTCGTGCTCTCCGTCGTCTCCACGCCGCGCCACCGTGTCCAGAAGCTCTGCCGTCCTCTACTCCTTCGAGCTAGCCGAGCCCCGAGCGCTCACGTGCCTCGAAGCCGCCGCACCAACCTCGCCCGAACCGCCATCGCCGAAGATCCCCTTCGCATTCGCCGCCGCATCAGCTCATCCCCGACCACGCCGTCCGTTCCATCGCGACCGCAGTGAGCTGGGCTACCTTCCCCTTCCTCTCTTCCTCGCTCTCGTGCACCACAGTGAGCACACGAAGCTCACCCGCACGCGCCGTCGCGGACCTCGTCGCCGACGTGCTCCCGGCCATCCTCCGGCCACCTCACCTTGTCCATCGCACTCACCACGATGCGATGGGGCTAAAATGCACTCCCGCACCTCACCGCACCTCTAGCCACGAGTTCGTCTTCATCCGAACTCCGGTGGCATCAAAATCGCCGCCCGGCGTAACTCCGACCACCAAGGCCCAACCACCACCACCAATAGTCGCGGCTCACCCTCGGCAACACGCAGGTGCCTTCCGCCGTCCATTTGGTGGCGGAATGCCAAAATGCACTTCGCCGCCGCGTCGCTCGCCCGGACTAAGCGCCAGCGGGTTTGACTCGACTTTGACCACGGGTGGGCCGGTTTGACCCCACAGGTCTATGACATGTGGGCCCCCTCGCTAACTAAACCAATTTAGTTAAAACTTAATTTAGTTAGTTTAATTATCCATTGACATGCGGGACCCACTGGTCAGTTTGACTGGACCAGCCGTTGACCACAGCGTCATCATGGCGTAGTCTTGTGTGATAATTTAATTACTGGAATTATTTTTATACAGGAAATTCCAGAAAATGTTTCAAACTTCAAAAATTCATAGAAATTAATCTATAGCTCCAAATGAAACAAATTATATATGAAAAATGATCAGAAAAATCCAATCTTTCCATCTGTACTGGTTTCATGCATGTTTACAGAACTAACCTGCTGTTTATCACAGAACAAGATAAAGCACTTTAAATGGCAACTCTTGAGTTTGAACTCTGAATCTTTGGTTCAAATTGGTTCCAACCCATCTGTTCTTAGTTGCATTAGCCCAAAACACTCATCTTGCCATGTCTCATGCATGCATCATATTGTTGCATACTGTTTGGTAATGTTTGTCTATCGGTGCTCTCTGCGGCAGGTTCTACCCCCGAGGAGTACCGTGATAACCCCGACGAAGAGCAATACCAGTGCACCGACCCGTCAGGCAAGCAACCAACCATTTGATCATATCGATAAAATCCATGTTCTTGCTCCTGCTCTCTTTTCTGCATTAAGACAACGCGATTCAAAGCTGCTTTGTGTGCTGCGGTAGTTGAACCCATTTCCTCTGCATGACTGTCATTGCCACGATAACTAGATGAAACCCACTAGCATGTGTAGGAGTTGATTGAGCCATATGATTGTGTTGTTCCTACCTTGCTATGCCTGCTATGCTTAAAGTCGTGTCAGTCTGGTTCATCGGGTGATGGCTAGAGTGAAATGATCGAGTCGATATAAGAGTAAGGTGTTGAACACGATTTGGTAAAGGTATCGATGAGAGGCCATGTAGGAGTACATGGTGGGTTGTTTCATTGAGGCCGTCCTTAAGCTTGAGATCTGTATGTGTGATTTAAGAATCAGCTACTACCATACATTGGGCCTGAAATATGACCCTCTCGACTTCTTATTCACCCTAGTCCTCTGTCCGGGGAGTTGCAAGTAGTTTACGGTGTTTGTAGCCCTCTTGGAGGCCGTGGACAGCGCTGACCGTAGGGGTGGGCTGTGATCACGGTAGAGTGCGTGGCGAGTGTACGGATGCCCGTTTGGTATCTCGGGAACCTGTTCACATCGTTTGGGGCTGTGGTGAAACTTGGCGGAACTCCTCATAGATGGAACCCAAATAGGCGATAAACTGGACTAGAGACTTAGGTGTCTAGGTAGGTCGTGGTCTACACCACGTCGGCTTTAAGCTTGAAGTCTGCCGAGCACATGTCGTGTCTGGAGCTAAGTGGTGGAAACATGTATGAAGAGGTACACCCTGCGGGGTTAACATCATCTATTGAATAGCCGTGTCATGATAAGGACTACTTGGTTGCCTATACGGTTCATAGACAAGTAAATGGAAACTACTAAAAGCCTCAAGATAAGCGTGAGTGCGAGGATGGCTCTTGCGTGGGAAGGCGGAGGTGGATCCTCGGTGGTGTATTGAAGTGATGAGTAGTGGACTCGAGTCATAAAACTATTTCAAGTTGGTGTCTCGTGGGATAGCTTAGCCATGAGTCAAAGCTGGCTTGCTGCAATAACCCACCAACCCTTCTTGATAATATGCATGTATGTAGGATCGATGTAAGTCTTCTTTGAGTACCTTTGTACTCATGTTGCTTTAATTTACATTTTTAGAAGATGCCACAAACCCTTAAGCGGGTTCTTCGTGAGCGTTGACATCGATGAGTAGACTAAGGCCGGTGGTGATCTGAGCAAGTGAAGGACCATGTAGTATAGCTAGGCTTACCCAAGCCTCTTTTATTTTACTAGTTATGCGTACTCGGACAAAACACTTCATTGTTGGCTTGTATGCTTGTATGACTTGTATGTGGGTCGTGTGACCCGTGCTTGTGTGTATGCTATGTATGGCTCTCTGAGCCTTTAAATAAAATACTTGTGTCGTAGAGTCATGTTGTGATGCCTTGTTGTATTTGCACATATCGAGCATATTGTGTGTATGATTGAAATGCTTGGTATGTGTGGGATCGACTATCTAGTTGTTTATCTTTAGTAGCCTCTCTTACGGAAATGTCTCCTAGTGTCTCCTTTGAGCCATGGTAGCACTCTGCTCCGGAACACTTAGGCTGGCCGACATGTGTCCTTCTTCGTTCTGTATACATCCCTTGGAAATGTCACGCATTAGTCTGGAGTCTGTTAGCCCTTCTGGCCGGTTTACGAATCTGCTAGCCAGTGCTACAGCCGGAACTTATTCTTGATGACCGACACGTTCGATCTTTGGGTCATGGATGCTGTCCTGTAAGTCTGTGCCACTTTGGGTTTCGACTAGCCATGTCGGCCGAGCTCCTTTTCATATGGATGCTAGCGACACTATCATATCGTGTGCCAAAAGCATAAGCGGTCCCGGGCCAAGGTAAGGCGACACCGTGGGAATACCGTGCGTGAGGCCGCAAAGTGATATGATGTGTTCTGAGCTAGATCGATGTGACATTGAGTCGGGGTCTGACAGCGTTGGCATCGAGCGGACTGCTGTAGGTTCTCCAAGCCAAACTGGTCGATGTTGAGTCTAGAAATGCTTTAGTTATATGTAGGGAATTGATTGTGGGATGATGCGTAAGGCTCTTTTTACTCCTTTACCTCATGGCATTACGATGCGAGTCGGTCCATTCTTCCACGGGGTTTAAGGATTAGGATCTCTTCTCTCTATTAGGTTCACGTGTTACTAATCGGTAGTACCTTATAGGTTTGATGGTTACAAGCCTGGTTCGGTTTACTATCTGTTATGTTACTAAATTGGACCCGAGAACCTTGATATGATATTGTTGAGTGGCTATGCAATTCTTTGTAAAATGTCTCAAATCCTTTGAGCATTTACGATCGTTATCTTGTCCAAATTCTGCTAGAAATTCTAATGTCTTTGCATTGTGGTTATGCTTCGAGATGGCCACTTTCGTGACCAAAATCAAGTGGTTAAATCGACCAGATGCATTGGTGTGACGGTCATACAGCTATGCTAGTTAGGGTTATGATCGAGCGGGA
The DNA here is from genome assembly GCA_021437245.1 of Aegilops speltoides. Lineage (NCBI taxonomy): Eukaryota > Viridiplantae > Streptophyta > Magnoliopsida > Poales > Poaceae > Aegilops > Aegilops speltoides. The sequence continues at coordinate 17,738 of JAHHZJ010003576.1, forward strand.
TATCGTTGGTATCCGAATACGATTGAAGCGATGTCGAGATTTTAATCAAAGCGGTATCTACTGCCTTTGTCGGGATATTTCCCTCTTATCTGGTTCCACGAGGCCCTTCCACAGCTCCTATGGGCTTGGTGTTACTATTGACATGGCGGTGCAAGATCTGCTTATTCTATGATGACCATCATGCGAGTCGGGACTGGCACCGCCGCAACACCGACTTCCGTTATATGCGGGTTCACTCCTGGAGCTTTTGGTTATCTCCGGGCTATCTATCTTTGATTCGATCGGGAGGACTCACTAACCCTCACCCTTGCCGAGTTGCTCGAGGACAAGGACCGAAGAGTCGGGCCTTGAGGATGGAGCTCTTCACGCCCGTCTTGATCCTTTGAGCCACTTTGACTCGTTTTGCACCGGTGTGCAAGCTGGTTATATGGATATGAGAGACACGTATCTGTTAGATCCGCTCTGCCGGACATGATGGATTGGCGTGATGTGGGGGCATCACCCCACCTCGTGGTCCCATGAGCCACCGTTTGTTGGTCCAAGACCTCACCCTTGCCCTTATGGTCCCACGGGCTCCTCGGGACCGCCTATTTCCGGACGATCACGTTGAACTCCGAGACTACGGAGGAGACTTCTATGAGAACTACTACGGAGGCGTCTGAGTTAGTAGTAGTCTCACTAGTATTGTAATAGTTGTATTTCCACCGTCTGCGTGACTCGTGGGATCACGACTTAGTGTACTAATTCGGAGGGTCTCATGGATAAATGGCGTGAGGAGTTACGCAGTTTCACCCAAGGTCGTCTCTCGTGGGCGCCTCTGATGAGAGTTTGGTAACCTCGCGCGCTATGCAAGCGAAGAGGTCTCCGCGGCGCCAAAAGCGAGCAAGGTTCCGCAAGGGACTTAGCCCCAACCGTCGAGATCTCCATCTGCATGAATGCACCTCTTTCGAAGCTTGTTAACAAAGCCATCAGTCTTTGAAAGCAGGACGGACTGATTTGAAGCAACACATAAGCATGGCGTGATATGGGTTCCTCATCCGGTCTTTGGACCCCAGAAGCGCGGTGTGGGTGCCTAATCTTGCCTGCCAGATTTACACGAGGCCATCCTTTGAGCGCCTCGCCCGGTTCAGCGTATGCACCAGCTAAGCCCTATGGTGGCCCAACCGGCAATGGTCCTCTGGCGCCAGCCCGTGGCGTGCTTCAAGTGTGGGGAGTCGAGGCCACTACATGCGCGATTGTCCTCGAGACCAACCCCAACCCAACTGCAAAAGCTGTTGGCCGTGGCAAGCCAGCGGGAAGGTGTTCTATGCCAAGCCGGCCACCACTTGCGTGGCCATGTTAATTGTGTCTCGGTGAAGAGGCCCAAGAGGATCCCAGCGTCGTGCTCGATGCGCTTCTTGTTAATTGCCACCCGGCATCCGTTCTTTGATCTTTGGAGCATCTCATTCATTCATATCCGAAAACTATGCTCGTTTGCATAACACTGCATTCTGTGACATGCCTTCCACCATGGAAATTTCTACTCCGGGTTCCAGATGGCAAACTTCTAGAGTAAGTCATAATAATGAAATTCAGGTCGACAGACTTGTTTTCCTTGCATCATTGATAGCTCTCAAATCTTGGGATATAAATATCATTTTGGGTATGGGTGGATGTCAGCCCATCATGCCAAAATTGATTGTTTCTCTAGGACTGTTCAACTTCGCACCCTCGGGAAAGATAGTCAATGTCTTGACCCGAATATCAGCGCCAACTATATTCTCTTAATGCGGTCCATTGCGGACCTCGAAGGCGTCCGGTAGTCCGTGACTTTCCGGATGTTTTCGGAAAGAATTGCCGGTGTCCCACAGCGGAGATGTTGAGTTCGTGATAGACCTTATCCGAGGCTGTCCCAATTTCTAGAAGACCCTATAAGATGGCACCCTAGAACTAGCGAACTTAAGAAACAACTCGATGAGTCCTTGAAAAAGGGTTTCATCCGTCCTAGTTCATCTCCTTGGGCTTGCCCGTCCTCTTCGTCAAGAAGAAGGATGATGCGGACGGATGGTTGTAGATTATCGACCCGTCAACTTGGTCACAATTAAGAACAAGTATCCGCTCCCGGGATCAACGATCGTATGATCAGCTCGCGAGGATCCTCGGTCTTCTCTAAGATGGATTTGAGGTTAGGCTACCATCAAATCAAAATCCGAAGCAGGGACATTCCCAAAGCGGCCTTTGTTACTCGTTACGGCCAATCTGAGTACCGTCATGTCCCGGTTTAACCAATGCTCCACCACCTTCTCGGTTAATGAACTCAATCTTCATGGAGTATTTGGATAAATTAAATGCGTGGTTTACCTCGATGACATACTCATCTATTCCAAGAGCGAGGAAGAACATGCGAACATCTAAGGCTAGTGTTGATGAAACTTGAGAGCATCGCCTTTATGCCATGTTTTCTAAATCACAATTTTGGCTGCGAAGTGACCTATCTAGGACATGTAATTTCTGGTAAAGGTATTCTGTCAACCTCGGCGAGTTCAAGCCGTCCTTAATTGGACTCCACAGGTCGGTCAAGCAAGTTCGGAGTTTTCTTGGCTTAGCGAGCTATTATCGCCGCTTTGTCGAGAACTTCTCCAAAGTTGCTAAACCTCTAAGCTGAACTCCTCAAGAAGGATAAAAGGTTGAGTGGACTCCACAATGTGAGCACAGTTTCGAGGAGCAGAAAAGGCGTTTAACCACGCTCCGTCTTTGGTACCACAGATTTCTCTAAGGACTTTGTTATCTATTGCGGCGCCTCGCGACAAGGACTAGGCTGTATTCTCATGCAAGATCGACACGTAATTGCTTATGCTTCACGGCAATTACACCCACATGAGAAAACTATCCTACTCATGATCTAGAGCTTGCGGTGTAGTCCATGCACTCAAAACCTGGCGACATTACCTTCTTGGTAATCGTTGTGAAATCTACACCGATCACCAAATTCTGAAGTACATATTCACCCAACCAGATTTGAATCTCGGGCAAAGGCGTTGGGTTGAGTTGATCTGATTTTGGCTTAGGAATAACCTATACCCGGGGAAAGCCAGCGTCATGGCTGATCGCTAAGTCGTAAATCTTATTGCAACAACCTAATGTTGCAACAAAATCAACCACTTCTCCACGAGGAATTTGGAGCTTAACCTTCACATTGTTCCTCAAGGATCCCTTTCCACTTTGGTGGTGAAACCTACTCTTACGGATCAAATCATCGCTGCCCAAAAGCGAGATAAAGGAATATCCGGATTAAGGAGAACATTGCTAGCGGAGATGCTAAATGTTTCTCTACAAATGATCGTGGTGTTGTATATTTTGAGAACCGTCTAGTGGTTCCCAGAATCCTTTATCTGGCGGCTGATCCTTAAGGAGGCTCATGACTCTCCTCTCACCATTCATCCGGTAGCACTAAAATGTATCGGGACCTCGCGGAGGTTACGGTGGACTAGGATGAAGAGACATTGCTCAATTTGTTGCTAAGCTGCGGCGTCTGCCGTCGTGTAAGCGAGCATCAGCGGCCTCTTGGCACCCTTCAACCCTTAGCTATTCACGAATGGAAATGGGATAAAATTAGTATGGATTTCATCACGGTTTCCCGGGACCAAGAGAGGAATAATGCTATCTTTATCGTTATCGACCGCCTTTCCAAAGTAGCCCATTTCTTACATTGGTGAGAGTATAACCGCTAGTCAGCTAGCAAACTTGTACATCTCCCGAATAGTGTCTCTTCATGGTGTTCCATTGGAAATTAACTTTCGGATCAAGGAAGTCTCTTCACCTCTCGATTTTGGGAAAGTTTCCAAGCGCTATAGGAACCCATCTTTCCTTTAGCCTTTGCTTTTCACCCTCAATCAAGTGGTCAAGTAGAACGCGTCAACCAAATCCTGGAAGACATGCTTGAGCTTACATTATCTCATTTGGAATGGATTGGGAGAAATGCCTTCCATTTGCGAATTTGCTTATAACAACAGCTATCAATCTAGCTTGGGCAAAGCACCTTTTGAAGTTCTTTATGGGCGAAGGTGTGAACACCTCTTAACTGGTCGAGAAACCAGGGAAAGACAATTCTTTGGCGGATATGATCCGAAGAAGCGAAAAAGCAAGTTCGCATCGTTAGTGAAAAGTTGAAAACAGCCCAATCTCGTCAAAAGAGTCAATATGACCCGAAAACATAAGGCTATGACTTACGAGGTTGGCGAGAAGGCTTACCTTGGGTTACTCCTCTGAAGGAACCCATCGCCCGGTATCAAAAGGCAAATTGGCTCCTCGCTACATTGGACCTTTTAGCATTCTTGCTAAGCGAGGAGAGTTGCCTACCAATTGGAACTACCTCCGCATCTCTCCAAAGTCCACGATGTCTTCCGTTTCTCAACTCGGCGTTGCTTCTCGGATCCTATCCGTGGAGTGGACCACAAGCAGCTTGATCTTCAAGATAATCTCACTTATCAAGAATACCCGTTCGTATCCTCGATCAAGCCGGCGTACCACTCGGCGGCATAATATCAAGTTTCTTAAGGTTCAATGGTGGCACCATTACGAGAAGGAAGCTACTTGGGAAAGGGAGGATCGTCTTCGACTTGAGTACCCGCCTTCTTTCGGAGAACACAAATCTCGGGGCGAGATTCTTTTGAGTGGGGTGAGTTGTCACACCTAGCTAGTTCATGCATTAGAGTGTTGCATCATGTCTACTTCATTTAATAGAAACCTGAAATGGGAATGCCAGAACTCCCAGCCCCCTCTGGAACCAACTAGGGTTTACTAAAAATATTTTCGATGAACCTGAAATGCCCTTCTAAAATGTCCATCATTTTTGTCTTGGTTCAGAACCTCTGCCAAAAGTGATGCACAATTTCCTAGGTCATCCTAAGGTCTTTGAATTAATTCATAAGTATTTGAATTTGGGCATTTAAAATTTATAAAATATTTCAAATGCTCAAATACTCCCAAACTAAAATGTTCCATGTTGGAAATATTCCAACTAAGGACCAAGTGCAGTTTGGTGAATTTTAGAATAGCCTAGGTATTTTAGTAAATCAACAAACCTCTGAGAATAAAAGCGAAAGCAGATAATAAAAGGAAAAACTTACAGGCGCCACCACCGGCCCACCAGGCCAGCCACTGGCGGCCCAGCCCAGCCACCGCGCCCTTGAGCTGCTTAGCACCCGGCAGGCGAGCAAGGTGCTCGGCGGCAGCCGCAGCTCGCCACGCAGCTGCTGCGCTCTGCTTCACCCTCTCGCCGCCCTGCTTGCCTTGGGCGAGCTCCACGTCGCGCCCGGACCCCTGGACATCGCCATTCGCCCCAGCTCCTCTCCCTCGCGCTCCCACGCCATGGCCGGCGCCACCGTCGCGCCGCGCCGCCCCGTAGCCATGCTCTCCGTCGTCTCCACGCCCGCGCCACCGTGTCGAAGCTCCGCCGTCCTCTACTCCCGAGCTAGCGAACCCGGCGCTTCGCGTGCCTCAAGCCGCCGCACCAACCTCGCCCGAACCGCCATCGCCGGAGATCCCCTTCGCCGTCGCCGCCGCATCAGCTCATCCCCGACCACGCCGTCCGTTCCATCGCGACCGCAGTGAGCTGGGCTACCTTCCCCTTCCTCTCTTGGTCGCTCTCGTGCACCACAGCGAGCACCACAAGCTCACCCGCTTGCAGCGCGTCGCGGACCTCGTCGCCGGCGTGCTCCGGCCATCCTCGGCCACCTCACCTTGTCCATCGCACTCACCACGATGCGATGGGGCTAACCGTGCACTCCCGCACCTCACCGCACCTCTAGCCACGAGTTCGTCTTCATCCGAACTCCGGTGGCCATAAAAATCGCCGCCCGGCGTAACTCCGACCACCGAGCCCAACCACCACCACCAATAGTCGCGGCTCACCCTCGGCAACCGCGAGGTGCCTTCCGCCGCCCATTTGGTGGCGGAATGCCAAAATGCACTTCGCCGCCGCGTCGCTCGCCCGTGACTAAGCGCGGCGGGTTTGACTCGACTTTGACCACGGGTGGGCCGGTTTGACCCCACAGGTCTATGACATGTGGGCCCCTCTGCTAACTAAACCAATTTAGTTAAAACTTAATTTAGTTAGTTTAATTATCCACTGACATGTGGGACCCACTGGTCAGTTTGACCTGGACCAGCCCGTTGACCACTGACGTCATCATGACGTAGTCTTGATCACGATAATTTAATTCTTGGAATTATTTTTATCTGAAATTCGAGAAAATGTTTCAAACTTCAAAATTCATAGAAATTAATCTGTAGCTCCAAATGAAACAAATTATATATGAAAAATGATCAGAAAAATCCAATCTTTCCATCTGTACTGGTTTCATGCATGTTTAAAAGCTAACCTGCTGTTTATCACAGAACAAGATAAAGCACTTTAAATGGCAACTTATGAGTTTGAACTTTGAATCTTTGGTTCAAATTGGTTCAAACCCATCTGTTCTTAGTTGCATTAGCCCAACACACTCATCTTGCCATGTCTCATGCATGCATCATATTGTTGCATACTGTTTGGTAATGTTTGTCTATCGGTGCTCTCTGCGGCGGGTTCTACCCAGAGAATGCCGTGATAACCCGACGAAGAGCAATACCGTGCACCGACCCGTCGAGCAAGCAACCAACCATTTGATCATATCGATAAAATCCCATGTTCTTGCTCCTGCTCTCTTTTCTGCATTAAGACAACGCGATTCAAGCTGCTTGTGTCTGCGGTAGTTGAACCCATTTCCTCTGCATGACTGTCATTGCCACGATAACTAGATGAAACCCACTAGCATGTGTAGGAGTTGATTGAGCCATATGATTGTGTTGTTCCTACCTTGCTATACTGCTATGCTTAGAGTCGTGTCGGTCTGGTTCATCGGGTGATGGCTAGAGTGAAATGATCGAGTCGATATAAGAGTAAGGTGTTGAACACGATTTGGTAAAGGTATCGATGAGAGGCCATGTAGGAGTACATGGTGGGTTGTTTCATTGAGGCCGTCCTTAAGCCTTGAGATCTGTATGTGTGATTTAAGAATCAGCTACTACCATACATTGGGCCTGAAATATGACCCTCTCGACTTCTTATGCACCCTAGTCCTCTGTCCGGGGAGTTGCAAGTAGTTTACGGTGTTTGTAGCCTCTTTGGAGGCCGTGGATGGCGCTGGCCGTGAGGGGTGGGCTGTGATCACGGTAGAGTGCGTGGCGGGTGTGCGGATGCCCGTTTGGTATCTCGGGAACCTGTTCACATCGTTTGGGGCTGTGAGCAAAACTTGGCGGAACTCCTCATAGATGGAACCCAAATAGGCGATAAACTGGACTAGAGACTTAGGTGTCTAGGTAGGTCGTGGTCTACACCACGTTGGCTTTTGCTTGAAGTCTGCCGAGCACATGTCGTGTCTGCAGCGCTAAGTGGTGAAACATGTATGAAGAAGTACACCCTGCGGGGTTAACATCATCTATTGAATAGCGCGTCATGATAAGGACTACTTGGTTGCCTATACGGTTCATAGACAAGTAAATGGAAACTACTAAAAGCCTCAAGATAAGCGTGAGTGCGAGGATGGCTCTTAGTAGGAAGGCGGAGGTGGATCCTCGGTGGTGTATTGAAGTGAAGAGTAGTGGACTCGAGTCATAAAACTATTTCAAGTTGGTGTCTCGTGGGATAGCTTAGCCATGAGTCAAAGCTGGCTTGCTGCAATAACCCACCAACCCTTCTTGATAATATGCATGTATGTAGGGTCGATGTAAGTCTTCTTTGAGTACCTTTGTACTCATGTTGCTTTAATTTACATTTTAGGAAGATGCCACAAACCCTTGAGCGGGTTCTTCGTGAGCGTTGACATCGATGAGTAGACTAAGGCCGGTGGTGATCTGAGCAAGTGAAGGACCATGTAGTATAGCTAGGCTTACCCAAGCCTCTTTTATTTTACTAGTTATGCGTACTCGGACAAAACACTTCATTGTTGGCTTGTATGCTTGTATGACTTGTATGTGGGTCGTGTGACCCGTGCTTGTGTGTATGCTATGTATGGCTCTCTGAGCCTTTAAATAAAATACTTGTGTCGTAGAGTCATGTTGTGATGCCTTGTTGTATTTGCACATATCGAGCATATTGTGTGTATGATTGAAATGCTTGGTATGTGTGGGATCGACTATCTAGTTGTTTATCTTTAGTAGCCTCTCTTACGGAAATGTCTCCTAGTGTCTCCTTTGAGCCATGGTAGCTTGCTCTTTGCTCCGGAACACTTAGGCTGGCGGCATGTGTCCTTCTTCGTTCTGTATACATCCCTTGAAATGTCACGCATTAGTCTAGGAGTCTGTTAGCCGCTTCTGCCGGTTTACGAATCTGCTAGCCAGTGCTACAGCCGGAACTTATTCTTGATGACCGACACGTTCGATCTTTGGGTCATGGATGCTGTCCTGTAAGTCTGTGCCACTTTGGGTTTATGACTAGTCATGTCGGCCGGGCTCCTTTTCATATGGATGCTAGCGACACTATCATATCGTGTGCCAAAAGCGCATAAGCGGTCCGGGCCAAAATGGCGACACCGTTGGGATACCGTGCGTGAGGCGCAAAGTGATATGATGTGTTCTGAGGCTAGATCGATGTGACATTGAGTCGGGGTCTGACAGATTTCCCCCAGCATCGTGGGAGCGAACACCTATGGGGCGGGCCCTTACGGTTCGACGAGGCGGAGATCGCCGAAAAAAGCGGATCGGTGAAGCACCACGAGGTTACCCAGCTTTGGAGCTCTCCGGGAGATAATACTCCTCTGCTGCTTTGTGGTTTGTATTGAGTTCTTGCTTGGGTGCGTGAGTGTTCTCTAGTTTGAATGCCGAACACCCCTCGTTGCGCATGGGCCTCCTTTTATATGCTCAAGGGGTCACCGGCAGGTGGTAGCGTAAGCGAGGGGCAGAAATGGAAAAAAATTGTGGTTGGTACAACTACGAGCAGTGTATCCTACCTAACCCGGCGGCGGGGACAAAGGCATTGAATGCTCGTCGTGTGCGCCCAAAGCAGTGCGAAAAGGGACCGTCGAGGCGCCACCGCTTCGCTTCGATGGCAACCTTGTCGGCGCCGCTTGCCACCTCGCATCGCTGGCTGCTGACTTCTTGCCAGCTTGGCGCTGGGAAGGTCCCATGGCGACACGTTGATAGATCGCGGTGGAGCATGGAGTGCGAAGTGGGGGCTTGCAGCGGACAGCGCCATGCATGATTGTTGTCTTGCGGCGCCGGAAGCTTGTCGCTCACGGGCCTTGCCGGGCAGCGTGGCGTCGCGGCAAGTTCACTGAAATGCCTTGGTTGGCCTTCCCGGCAAGCTCCTCTTGCCGGGGTCTTGTCTCCTTGGCTTAAACACTTTGTTCTTGAATGGCTCCAAAGTAACCACGGAGGACCTTGGCGGTCGCCCGACATGCTTTGTCGCGGGGTGCTGCGACTGCCCGTGCACAAGTTCGGGATACTAGGGTACCCCTACTCTAGTACACCGACAGGAGCCCGGGAACTGGGCCACCTGCGGTGCGGCGCTATTTGGCGGGCCCAAAAGCAGGGCCGAGACGCAGCGGCACTGGGGCCATGCCGTATCTTACTCCGTATCCACCGCGCCCTCCCCTAACGGCACGCGTTGATTGTGGCATCGTGGGAGAGGTCGTGGGTGGTTATTTATTCGAAAAAACGAAACGTCCACCCCCTCCCTCTTTATAAGCAGGGGAAACAGGGGCAGTTCCTCCATCTCGCCAGTTGCTACTTCCAATCTCAGAAATCTCCACCGCTCCCCCTCTTCCAAAGCCGAGATAGAGCGCTCCGCCCCCATCGCCTTGGCCTCTGCGCCGATCTCCCCTACTACCTCCGCCATGGCTCCATAAACCGGCAAAGGGAAGACCGTGAAGTCGGCCGGCGCTGCTTGACTCGGCCCTTCTGAAAGGCGGGCAACCCTCCCCAGGCTCGCCCTTGAAGGAGCTGAGGAGTGGTACTACCTCTTTGGTAGGCCGGTCGCGGCGCATCCGCCGCGAAGGTACTCTCCGCGCTGCTTGAGCAGGCTCGAGCGGATACCCTTTCTTCGCGCTGTTCTTATACTGCGGGCTCTGCCCGCCTTTCTCTGAATTCTTCTGCGATATTATGAACACCTACAGGTTCCACCTCCTTGACTTCACCCCCAATGTTGTTCTGACCATGGCGGTTTCGCGCATCACTGCGAAAACTTTGTCGTGAATCCACCCAAGCGTAGCCCTTTTCTGCCACTTCTTTATGCCCGAATTAGAGAGAGAGAGCCTCTATCCGTGGAATCGCTGGATCTCGAGAGCGGCAAGAAGGAGCTTATCTGGAGGGAGCTCCACAGCAAATGGGAGGTGGAGAGCAGAATGGTGTTGGATTGTTGAGGAGAATCCGCAGCCATTCACCGCCCGATGCCAAGCCCGATGGTCTTGCGACAACGATTGGAGTGCCACGGCTGCGAACGGCGATAAGATGAAGATTGCCATCACCGGATCTTGCGGCTCGGGCTTGCGGGCTCCTTTGTAGGCGCTATTGGCGCGGATTTTCTTCGCCGCCGCGCCATCCCCTGCAAGAGAGGAGACCCGCTTGGGAGTTGAGGTCGGCGGACATCATGAGGCTGCGCCCGGGCCTCAACTTCAACTTCACTGTCCTGGAGCTGGACGTGATGCTCAAGGAGCTGTTCAAGCATGACCCTCAGCATCCCGAATGGTTCAGGCTGCCGTAGGGCATCGTCCCGCAATGCAACAATTCCTCGCTCGATCGCATCCGTGTAATGATGCGCGGTCACGATCGCATGGAATTGTTCCAACAGCAAACCCATGAGCGGCGTCGTGCAGCGAGTTCTTCGGCGGCTTTGGTGGAAGTGGTGGTCAGCGCTGATGAGCAGAAGAGCCTCACCCGACACCACCGATCACGAGATCTGGCGCATATCGCCACTAGAAGCGGAAGAAGCGGCGGTAGCAGCTACCAGCGAAGTGATTTGGATTCATCGTGGAGGCGGCGCGGCGGCGGCAAGCCTTGCCGTCGAGATGAGCTTGCGAAGAGCTTGCCGCAGCGGAGAGCTTGCGGCGGAAACTTGCCGGGAGGAAGAGCTTGCGGGCTGACACCGAGTCGGCGAGCCGCCCGAAGGTGCGGCGGCCCGCCATCTTCAAGCAGCTTGCATAGCGAGCCCCAGCTCCACCAAGAAAGCGTCTCGGCAAAATTTGGGGATGTAGTAGAGGCGGCGGAGGAGCCAACAACCGCGCGCGCGTGCGACACGCTCCACGGGGCAAGCTTTGTTGCAGCGGGGCGTCTCCGCCGCAGCGGCAAGCTGGAGTGGGGTCCTCCGGACCGCCGCCGATCTGCCGCTGCCCCGCCAAGCGGTCAAGGAGCCTACTCCTCCGCCTGTCATGCGAAGAGGGCGGACTTCGACCTCTCCGCGCTCAGCTCCGACGAGGAAGAAGAAGAGTAAGATCCTTTGTTGTATTTGTAGTTCTTCAAATTTTGCTGCTTTTGTCTTTTCTTTGATTTGTTTTACTCTAAACTTATTCCTTTTCAGGACCCTAGCCCAAAAGCGGCGAAAGAGCCAAGGCTCGGTGATTGTCATCGAGGGCAGGCCCACCGTGACAGCGGGGTGGCGCCGAGACCACCTTGCCGGACCCGGCAATCCTTCCCCAAGGCAGCCCCCAGCGCAGCCCCCAGTGTAAGTAGATGGTTTACTTCCCGCTGTTATGGCGCGCATGGGTGCTCTTTATTTCTTGACATATGATTGCTGGTTTTTGTAGGAAGCGAGCAGCCTCACGAGGAACAACGGAAGCCGCCCGAGATGCTATCTGCCGACTCGCCCGCCAAGGTAGGATTCCCGGCAAGGGGCGTTCTCCGGCAAGGAGAAGTCTCCGGCAAGGGCAGTTCTCTGGCAAGGGACGTCACCAGCGACCCCCCGGTGGTGGAGCCCATATTGCAGATCGATCTGGTAACCCTTCTTGCTTGAAAACTTCCCTTGCGTTCTTCTTCTTGATCTTCTTTTTGGATATTTGCTTGACTTTTCTCTCTTTTCGGCCGCGGATCCATCTTCCACGGGCCGATGGAGACCGAGGCCACCGGCAAGGAGAATGCGGCGGCAACACCAATAACGCCGCTGCCACGAAAAATAGGCGGCGCTGCTGATCTGCGGCGCGAGGCCGCCAAGGCTGCTGCCCTTGAAGCGGCGAGGTGCAGTGATCGCCTTGGCGACCACGAGGCGCGAGGCGCAAGCGCTACACGACGCCGATCCCTCCGCGCTGCGCGCATCGAGCCGAAGAGCCCAGCCAGCGCCTATCTCAAGGCGGCGATGGCGTCTTCATCAAGCTCCCTTGGCGTCAAGCTCGGGCGCCGGTCGAAGAGAAGTCTTTGGCGAGAAGTGCTTGCTTCCTTTGGTGGCGCTGGTTGAGCGCCAGCGATGCTTGTGGCGAGTCGAGGAAACAGCTGCTGCGAAGCTGGTGTCACTCTACGCGCCCGACAAGCCAGGTGGAATCCGGAAGCGCTTATCGCCTGGTAAGGAGTGGATATTGAAAGCATCGGAGGAGCTCGGTCGCAACCGAAGCCCTCGGTCCATTGCGGAGGGCGGGCGTAGCTCATCGGCGTGAAAGCCTTCCTTCTCGAGAAGGCTGAAGCTGAAAAACAACAACGGCTTGCCGCCGAGGAGCTGTTCGCGGGAAGGCGAGTTAGGCGCAGCGGAAGGTTAACCTCGACAGCCACGAGGAGGAGCTTGCAGCGCGAAACATTTGGCGGGGCTCTCAAGGAAGCAAAGGATGCTACGCGGCTGCCGAGCCGCCAAGAAGGGCTGGAGGCGAAGGTGGCGCAGGCTGGAGGCCGATCTCAAGGCGAGGGTGAAGAGATTGCAGCGCTCAATTGCGGCGTGAAGGGCATGCGCCCATGGTGAGCTGCGGGGTCGTCTCATCGAGAAGAGCAAGGAGCTTAAGCGCCGCCAAGGACTCAAGCAGATCTTGAGCTGAAGCTGGCTACTTTGACCGAGGCATTTGGGCCGGCGCCAAGGCGGGAGGTGGCCTTGAAGGAGAGATCAAGGCCAATGAGCGCTCTTGGCGAGACGCGAAACCAGAACACCTTTAGGGAGGCTGTGGAGCTCTGGGCGGAGGTCTCGCGATTATTGTCGAGGCTGGCGTAGCTAGGGATGGAGGATTTGGGTATTCCTCCGATGAGAACCTCGACCCAGCGCCAAGCTCACTTTGTTCTTCAAGGCGTGGCGGCGGCACTCCAGCGACTCGGAAAAGGATCCCAAAGCAGCTGGCGGCGAGTCGCGCCACGATCTGTGAGAGTTCTCTGAAGGTGTTGGCGAAGGTGGCCTTCCGCAACCGGGCCTCAACCTCACCAGCGTGCTCAAGAAGCTGCCGGCGGATGCTGATCTGGAAACGCTCAAGGCCCTTGTCGCACCCATTGTGGACAAGGTGAACGAAGTCAAGAGAGTCGACGGCGATCGCGTAGATTAGGCCGCCCGTTTCCTCCTTTCCTTGTTGCTGCTAGTCATGTTACGGGAACAATCTATTAGAGCTGCGACAAGCTATCTTGTAATATAACTTTATCTTGGGCAGTAATTGCTATGTTATTTCCTTTACTTGATTCCTTCCTTTGTATGTTTTTACCCTACGCTTTTAGGGAACTTGCGGTATGAGCACCTTAGCCTTGAGCCTTGAGTCTGGGACATCGGCAGCCTCTTTGGCGGTGCCGCTACCGACAAAAACCTTATGCAGCTCATAAGTTGTTGGCGGACTCGAAACAAAGTAAGGGCACAACTAGCTCTGAGTTGGTTCCTCCAGCGCTGGTTTTTCCATACAAAGCACGTCGTTCGAGGAAGATAACTTTAAAAAATTTTAAAACTGATTGCTCAAACTTTGGCAACTTAGCTTTTCTGTCGTTTGCGTCCCGGCAAGGCGAAACTTTCTTGAACGACGCCTTGTCCACATCATTATCTTCTCCTCCCCCCCCGGCAAACTTGTGGGCGATGGAACCTTCCCTTCTTTGAGAAAAAGAAAGAAGAGAAAATAAAGATATCGAGCCTTACGGCTCGTTACTGCTTACCGGGGGCAGGTGCTGCACAAAACGTCAGATAACACATGCAAAAAGTAGAAAGCATGAAATTTGACAAGATGTGCGGAGCACATGAGCTTTATTTATGCACGGGGTCTGCGCCCGGCTTTGTACAAAGGATTACATGCAACAGCGGCAAGACTTGTACAAAAGGTGGTTCTTGAACAGGTTCGACAACCGCGCCTTCTGAGTAAAACTTGTGAAGATGCTCAATGTTCGGGAGTTGCTCACGGAAAGCCATCTTGGTCTCAAAGGCGGACAGCGCCGGGCCTAGTGACTCGTTTCACCGGTAAGGGCCTTCCCACTTTAAGCGTCAACTTGTTGGAATTCTTGGCGGACTGAACATGCGAAGAACATGGTCGCCTTCCTCGAGACTTCGGCATTAACTGCGACTATGGTAGCGGCATAAAGCTTCTGGTATCGAGCAGCTCGTCTGACAACTGAAGGCGATCTTCCTCAAGGGCAGTAGCGTCATCTTATCCTGGTGCTCTTGCTCAAGCTCATCATAGCGAGCACTCAAAGCGACCGTATCTGAGTTCCGTGGGGAAGGCGCCTCTTCTCCATAGACTAGGCGAAAGGTCTACGGCACGTGGCTCGATTTGGCGTCGTCTGATCGACCAAAGAACCACCGGCGAGATCCTCAATCCATTTCTTTGCGCGCTTGCGCCTTTAGCCGAGATTCGGTCTTTAGCCGTGCAGCACTTCAGCATTGCCCTCTCCGCTTGACCGTTGCTTCTCGGGTGAGCAGCGAAGCGAAAGCGGAACCTTGGCGCCAAGATCTTGGGCGTACTACATGAAGGTGCGGCTCGTGAATTGCGTGCGTTATCGGTGATGATCTGTTAGGGACCCGAAGCGGCAAACAATTGACTGAAGAACTTATTGCTTGTTGTCTTGTCACCTTCCTCCTGCTTCCACTTCCGGCCACTTTGTGAACTTGTCAATCATAGCGTACAAGTATTCAAAGCCCTGACAGCTTTCGAGGAAAGGGGCGAGGATGTCGAGCCCTAGACCGAAAATGGCCAGGATAAAGGGATCGTCTGGAGAGCTTGAGCTGGCTGGTGTATCTGCTTGGAATGGGCCAGCGCTTCACACTTGGTTACTTGTGCGGTTGCATCTGGAGGACTGTCGGCCAAAAGAAACCTTGCGGAATGCTTTGCGGCAAGTGCTCTTCTTGCCAATGTGGTGACCACATATGCCTCCATGTATCTCTGCCAACAGCTTTTGTCCGTCTTCAGGGAATACACTTTAATTTCACACCGTTGAATCTTCTTACATACAGCGTGTAAATGTCGACAAACTGGTACATACTTGACTGCCGGGCTACTCTTTCCGCTTCTTCTAGCTCTTCGGGAAGTTCTCCTGTCTGAAGGAAAAGGATAATCTCTTTGTCTTGCAGCTGGAGCACGTGGCTCGACAACAAGGACTAAAGGCACATATGCTGCTGCGGGAACATCCGCTTCTATGGCGAGAACCTGCGGCTCAGCCGGAGCTTGATGTTCAACGGCAAGCTTGTCGGGAGCGTCTGCTTCAACGGAACAAACCCTAGGGCTTGTCAGAGCAGACTGCTCCTCAGCACTCTTGGTGTTGATCTTGGGGACCTTCTTGGTGGCGGCTTCGGGGAGCTCTGCCGGAAAATAGTCACCAGAAATCAACTTCCTCTTCTTGCTCTGTCCAGTTGATGGCGTTACAGACGGTTGTGTCAGTTTGAGCACAAAGATCCCTGGTTCCACAGGCAACTTAAGTGCGGCGCACTTTGACAGGCCATTGACAATGTCGTTCTGAGCTCTTGGAACATGTTCCATCTGTAGGCCGTCAAAGTGCTCTTCTAACTTCTTCACTTCGTCAATGTAAGCTTCCATCAACGGACTTTGATAATTCTTGTTCACTTGGCGGACGACAAGCTGTGAGTCACCCCTGACAATGAGCTTCTTGATCCCAAGGTCTGCTGCGATCCTGAGACCGGCAAGCAATCCTTCATACTCTGCAGTATTGTTTGTCGCTTGCTCCTTGGGAAAGTGCATCTGGACCACGTACTTGAGGTGCTCTCCGATTGGCGCGACAAGCACGCCCTTGCCGGCGCCTTGCAGCGAAGGCACCATCAAAGTACATCAGCCACTCTTTGTTTGCCTCCTTGGCGGGGATGCTTTCGTTTAAGGATTTCTTCATCACGGTGTTGGCGTCCACTCTGCTATGAATTCTGCCAATGCGGCTCTGGATAGTTGAAGTGCTTTCAAACTTGAGGCCAAAGCTTGCAGTTCAGTGCCCACTCGACAATCATGCTGTTGCTACGGATTCTGCGGTATCCTCTTGCGGAAAAGCAGTGACAACTGTGATCTCATGTGCTTGGAAGTAATGGCGCAGCTTTCGAGGAGCCATGAGAAGGCAGCAGTTTACGCACGCAGTACCTTGTCCTAGCCCCTGCGAAGAGGCCGACAAAAAAATGGCTGAAGCTGCACCATTTTCTTCTGCACCTCCTCATGTGCTGCTTGAGATCCATCACGCTTGTCATTGGATGCACTGCCGTGGTTCTTTGGCTCATCATCCGCCTCCCTCTCCGCTACTAACGCAGCACTAACCACTTGATTGGTTGCCGCTAGATACAGCAGCAACTTCTCTTGTGGCTTAGGTGCGACAAGTATTGGAGTGGAGGACAGGTATCTCTTTAAGTCCTACAGCACAGCCTCCGCTTCCGGAGTCCATTTCATTGGACCTGCCTTTTTCAATATTTTGAAAAATGGCAGGGCGTGCTCAGCAGACTTAGAGATAAACCTGCTGAGAGCAGCCACGCAGCCGGCAAGCCTTCGTACATCCTTGACGCGCTTTGGTGCTTCAATCTTCTCAATGGCCTTGATCTTGTCGGGATTGGCTTCAATTCCCCGCTGAGACACGAAGAACCCGAGAAGCTTACCGGAGGGGACCCCAAACACACACTTCTCGGGGTTAAGCTTGAGGTTGATCTTGCGCAGATTTGCAAAGGTTTCATCTAAATCTTGAATCAGAGTTGCCTTGTCCTTGCTCTTGACCACTATATCATCCATGTAGGCTTCTACATTTCTGTGTATTTGTGGCTTAAAAGCATGATGGACTACCCTTGCAAATGTTGAACCAGCATTCTTCAAACAGAAAGGCATCCGTATGAAACAGTATGTGCCACATGGAGTGATGAATGCGGTCTTCTCCTCATCCTCTGTCAGGACCCCGACTCAATGTCACATCGATCTAGCCTGTAACACCTCATATCACTTTGCGGCCTCACGCACGGTATCCCCACGGTGTCGCCTTACCTTTGCACAGGACCGTTTAGCCTTTTGGCTGCGTATATGATAGTGTCGCTAGCATCCATATGAAAAGGAGCCGGGCTGACATGGCTAGTTGTAAACCCAAAGTGGCCGAGACATACGAGGGACGAGGCATCCATGACCCGACATCGAGCGTGTCGGTCATCGGCAAGTAAGTTCGGGCTGTAGCCTTTGGGCTAGAGGACTCCGATGGCCGGCTGTGGCGGGCTAACAGGACTCCGGTACTCAATGCGTGACATTTCCCGGAAGGGCAGAACACGAGGAATGAAGAAGGACACATGCCGGCCAGCCTAAGTGTTAGGAGGCGGTAGCAAGCTACCATAGCTCGATTGGAGACACTAGGAGACATTTCGGTAAGAGAGGCTACTAAAGATAAACAACTAGATAGTCGGATCCCACACATACCAAGCATTTCAATCATACACACAATATGCTCAATATGTGCAAATACAACAAGGCATCACAACATGACTCTCGACACAAGTACTTTATTTAAAGGCTCGATGAGCCATACATAGCATACACACAAGTACGGGTCACACGACCCACATTCAAGTCATACAAGCATACAAGCGAACAACGGAAGTGCTTTGTGCAGTCTGAGACAACTAGTAAAATAAAAGAGGCTTGGGTAAGCCTAGCTATACTACATGGTCCTTCACTTGCTCAGGATCACCACCTGGGCCTTAGTCTACTCATCGATGTCAACGTCTATGAAGAACCCGTCGGAAGGGGTTGTGGCATCTTCTGAAAAATGTAAGTTAAAGAAACATGAGTACAAAGGTACTCAGCAAGACTTACATCAGTTCCTACATACATTCATATTATCAAGAAGGGTTGGTGGGGTTATTGCAGCAAGCCAGCTTTGACTCTTGGCTAAGCTATCCTACGAGACTCCAACTTGAAATAGTTTTGCTTTTCGAGTCCACTACTCACCACTTCAATACACTACCGAGGATCCACCTCCGCCTTCCTCTGGAAGAGCCATCCTCGGCACTCACGCTTATCTTGAGGCTTTTAGTAGTTTCAATTTACTTGTCTATGAGGCTGTATAGGCAACCAAGCAGTCCTTTACATGCGGGAGCTATTCGAATAGATGATGTTATCCCTGCAGGGGTGTACTTCTTCATACATGTTTCCACCACTTAGCGTCTGCACACGACATGTGCTCGGCAGACTTCAAGCGAAAGGCGACGTGGGTGTGGACCACAACCTACCTAGACACTCAAGTCTATAGTCCAGGTTTATCGTCTATTTGGGTTCCATCCATGAGGAGATCCGGCCGAAGTTTCGCTCACAACCCCAAACGATGTGAGCAGGGTTCCCGAGATACCAAACGGGCATCCGGTACACCCGGCCACGTACCTACCGCATCACAGCCCACCCCTACGGTCAGCGCTGTCCACGGCCTCGATGAGCTACAAACACGAAACTACTTGCAACTCTGGACGGAGGACTAGGGTGAATAAGAAGTCCAGCGGGGTCATATTTGAGGGCCCAATGTATGGTAGTAGCTGATTCTTAAATCACACATACAGATCTCGATTAGCAGGACAGCCTCAATGAAACAACCCACCATGTACTCCTACATGGCCTCTCATCGATACCTTTACCAAATCGTGTTCAACACCTTACTCTCATCTTGACACGATCATTTCACTCTAGCCCATCACCCGGATGAACCGGACGACACGACTCTAAGCATAGCGGGCATAGCAAGGTAGGAACAACACAATCATATGGCTCAATCAACTCCTACACATGCTAGTGGGTTTCATCTAATTCTGCGGCAATGTGGTCATGCGGAGGAAATGGGTTCAACTACCGCAGCACACAGCCAGTTTAAATCGCGTTGTCTTAATGCGATAAAAGAAGCGAAGCGAGAACATGGGATTTTATCGATATGATCAAATGGTTGGTTGCTTGCCTGATGGGTCGGTGCACTGGTATTGCTCTTCGTTGGGGTTATCACGGTACTCCTCGGGGGCAGAACCTGCCGCAGAGAGCACCGATACACAAACATTACCAAACAATACGCAACAATATGATGCATGCATGAGACATGGCAATATGAGTGTTTTGGTCTAATTCAAGTAAGAACAGATGGGTTTGAGCTAATTTGAACCAAAGATTCAAAGTTCAAACTCATGAGTTGCCATTTAAAGTGTTTTATCTTGTTCTGTGATAAACAGCAGGTTAGCTTGTTTAAACATGCATGAAACCAGTACAGATAGAAAGATTGGATTTTTTTGATCATTTTTCATATATAATTTGTTTCATTTGGAGTTCTGATTAATTTCTATGATTTTTGAAGTTTGTAGCATTTTACGGAATTTCTGTGTAAAAGTAATTCCAGCAATTAAATTCTGCGTCGACATTCGTCGAGGATAGCGTCGATGGTCAACAGGCTGGTCGAGTCAAACTGACCAGTGGGTCCCGCATGTCGATAGATAATTAAACTAATTAAATTAAGTTTAAACTAAAGCTGGGTTAATTAGCGAGAGGGCCCCATGTCATAGACCGAAGTCAACTGGGCCCACCTGGTCAAGGTCAAAGTCAAACACGCGGCGTCTAGCGCCAGCGAGGCAGAGCGGCGGAGGAAGTGCATTTTGGCATTCGGCGACCAAATGAATGGCGGAGAGAACCTCGTGATCTTTGGGGACAAGCCGCAACTCTTGGTGGTGGTGGTTCAGCTCGGGGTGGCGGAGTTGGCGCGGCGGCGACTTTGGGGGTCGCCGGTCGGGTGAATGGATCCGGCCTTCTGGGGCGCTGGCGAGGCCCGTGGTGAGTGTGTTGAGCTTCGGGAGCACGGTGAGTAAGTTGGACAAGGTGAGGTGGCGGTGGTTAACGGAGCACGTCGGCGGCGAGCTCCGTGGCGGCGCGTCTTGGAGTGAGCTCGTGTGCTCGCTGTGGTGCAGAGAAAGAAAAGGGGAGAGTTAGCCCAGCTCACTCCGGTCTTGAAAACAGACGGCCTTGATCGGGGACAAGCTGGTGCAGCGGCAGCGAAGGATCTCCGGCGATGGCGGTTGGTCGAGTCGGTCGCGGTGGCCGGAGACCTTGGCGCTTCGAGGCTCGGCTAGCTTCGAAGGAGTAGAGGCGAAGCTTCTGGACCTGAGTGGCGCGGCGTGGAGGCGGACGGGGAAACACGACTCTGGCGGCGGTCGGCGGCAGTGGCGTCGGCCATGGCTGGGGGGCGAGGAGAGGAGGCTGAGGCGAATGGGCGTGTCCACGGGGGTTTGGGGCGCGACGTGGAGCTCATCCAGGCCAGCTAGGCGGCGAGAGGAGGAGGCAGGGCGGCAGGCAGCTGCGTGGCGCGTGCTGCGGCCGCCGTCGAGCACCTGCCTGCCTGCCTGGCCAAGCCAAGCAGCTCGCTGGAGCGGTGGCTGGGCTGGGCCGGCAGGTGGGCCTCTGGGTGGCGCCAGGTAAGTTTTTCCTTTATTTCTGTTTCTGTTTTTATTCTGTAAGTTTGTTGAATTTCTAAAAATACCTAGGCAACTCCAAAATTCACCAAACTGCACCTGGTCCTTAGTTGGAATACTTCCAACATGGAACATTTTAGTTTGGTAATATTTATGCATTTGAAATATCTTATATTTACTAATTGGAGGCACCTTTAATGATCTCTCATTAATCCACATCATCAAAATTAATTAAACCATTAGATTGTAAAACTAACGACCAGGATAAAGGACAACTTGCGTAACACAAATGATGCCCTCCTATAAAAAATGCATCTGACACGTCCAACTTTTGTTAAGAAGAAAAAGAAAAGCCTCAGGTAAAAAAAAAGGGAAAGCCCCCACGGTTCCCATAAATTAAGAAGCAAAACATCCTTCACGTAAAAAGTCCACACCATTCTATATTATATAAGAAAAAACAGATCTAACACATCCAACGTGAGTAAAAATAAGGAAAGGCTCACGTAAAAAAAAATAAGAAAATCCTCACGTCTAATATTGGAAGACTCTACCTTATGAACCAGGCCATGTAAGTAAAAAAACAAAAAAAAAGACACTGCCTATTATTAAAAAGAGACATCATGTACCCTAAAAAAGAGACATCACGTAAAAAGAGTCCCCATGCTATAAAAAGCAACCATCATTATTTAAAATGGAAACAACATCAAACACCACGGGCAAGTTCAAAAGGGCACGTGCCTCCTCTCTTATGAAATAAAGATGCGCACAAATAAAATATAATCTCCTCACGTTAAAAATTGAGCCCACATCCCAATTCCCAGCAGCAAAACCATGTACATGTGTGCTTTAAGAAAGGAAAAACGATACGTACAAATAAGAGTCCGCGAGTCTAGAAAAAATCTGCACATACAAAAGAAGACTCGCTCGAAATAAAACAAATTAGACACAAACGTACATAAATCTCTCCCTAATGTCTCCTAGATATTATCACAAAGAAGGTAATTAATGTAATATGTGTCACTTGAATTCTATTTAGAAATCACTAAGTACCACTTCTAATTAAAAAAATTATGTGACTCTTTTGACATATACATCATCTTTGAAAAAATCTAGCCATGCATCTTATGCTACTCATTTCAAATATTTGTTGAATGCTGTGTGTGTAGTGTATATTTCTGGGAACTTTTATGGAGATATGATACATATATGGTACCTTGCCTTATGGATCATAATAATACATACTTTCTCCATCCCGCTTTAGGTGGCATATAATCCACGAAGATGTATCTTCCGATTACTAAAGGAATATTCATTCTGACCAAGCTGGCAGAACACCGATGGGAAAATGACATAGTACATCAAAAAATAAAGCCTATAATACAAGTCCTTATTTTTTTACCATTGTTTGAATAACTTAGCATTTGTACTATTGTTTGACATATGAAATTTATCCTCTTGCACTTTACATTTTAGAAGACTTTTTTAAAGTACCATGTATCCCGATAATAGCTAGGCCGTGCAGGTGCACGGGTTGACGACTAGTTTTAAAATTTTTAAATGCCCAAACTCAAATACTTATGATTTAATTCAAAGACCTTAGGATGACCTAGGAAACTGTGCATCACTTTTGGCAGAGGTTCTGAACCAAGACAAAAATTATGGACATTTTAGAAGGGCATTTCAGGTTCATCGAAAATATTTTTAGTAAACCCTAGTTTGATTCAGAGGGGGCTGGGGGTTCTGTCATTCCCATTTCAAATTTCTGTTAAATGAAATAGACATGATGCAACACTCTAATGCATGAACTAGCGAAGGTGTGACAACTCACCCCCACTCAAAAGAATCTCGTCCCGAGATTTAGGTTCCTCCGGAAAGAAGGAGGGATATTCAAGTCGAAGATGATCCTCCCTTTCCCAAGTAGCTTCCTTCTCAGAATGGTGCGACCATTGAACCTTGAGAAACTTGATATTATGCCGTCGGTGAATGCGCTCGGCGATCGAGATATGAGCAGGGTATTCTCGATATGTGAGATTATCTTGAAGATCAAGCGTTTAGTGGTCCCTCCACGGATAGGATCCGAGAAGCAGCGCTGAGTTGAGAAGCGTGGAAGACATCGTGGACATTGGAGAGATCGGAGGTAGTTCAATTGGTAGAGCAACTTTTCCTCGTTTGGCAAGAATGCGAAAGGGTCCAATGTAGCAAGAGCCAATTTGCCTTTGATACGGCGATGGGTTCCCTTGGAGGAGTAACCGAAGATAAGCCTTCTCGTCAACCTCGTAAGTCATAGCCTTATGTTTTCGGTCATATTGACTCTTTTGGCGAGATTGGGCTGTTTTCAACTTTTCACGAGCGATCGAACTTGCTCTTCGCTTCTGGATCATATCCGGGCCAAGAATTGTCTTTCCCCGGTTTCTGACCAGTCAAGAGGCGTTCGACACCTTCGTCCATAGAGAACTTCAAAAGGTGCTTTGCCCAAGCTAGATTGATAGCTGTTGTTATAAGCAAATTCGGCAAATGGAAGGCATTTCTCCCAATCCATTCCAAATGAGATAACAGAAGCTCGAAGCATGTCTTCTAGGATCTGGTTGACACGTTCTACTTGACCACTTGATTGAGGGTTAACGGCAGTACTAAAGGAAAGGCGGGTTCCCATAGCGTTTTGGAAACTTTCCCAAAATTGAGAGGTGAAGAGACTTCCTCGATCCGTGTTAATTTCCAAAGGAACACCATGGAGAGACACTATTCGGGAGATGTACAAGTCTACTAAATGGCTAGCGGTTATACTCTCGCGAACAGGCAAGAAATGAGCTACTTTGGAAAGGCGGTCGATAACGACGAAGATAGCATTATTCCCTCTCTTGGTCCTGGGAAAACCGGTGATGAAATCCATACCAATTTTATCCCATTTCCACTCAGGAATAGCTAAAGGTTGAAGGGTGCCAGCAGGCCGTTGATGCTCTGCTTTTACACGACGACAGAAGTCGCAATTAGCAACAAATTGAGCAATGTCTCTCTTCATCCTAGTCCACCAGAACCTCTGGCGTAGGACCTGATACAGTTTAGTGCTACCGAGATGAATGGTGAGAGGAGATTCATGAGCCTCCTTAAGGATCAACTGCTGTAAGTGTTAATTCTTGGGAACCACTAGACGGTTACGAAAATATACAACACCACGATCATTTGTAGAAAACATTTAGCATCTCCGCTAGCAATGTTCTCCTTGATTGAGATATTCCTTTATCTCGTTTTTGAGCAGCGACGATTTGATCCGTAAAGTAGGTTTAGCCACCAAGGTGGAAAGAAATCCTTGAGGAACAATATGAAGGTTAAGCTTCGAAATTCCTCGTGGAGAAGTGGTTGACTTTGTTGCAACATCAGATTATTCTGATAAGATTTACGACTTAGCGCATCAGCCATGGCGTTGGCTTTTCTGGGGTATAAGTTATCCCTAAGTGAAATCTATGATCAACTCGACCGCGTCTTTGCACGAGATTCAAATATGGTTGGGTAAATATGTACTTCAGACTTTGGTGATCTGTGTAGATTTTAGCGATTACGAGGAGGTAATGTCGCCGAGTTTTGATTGCATGGACTACAGGTGCAAGCTCTAGATCATAGTAGGGTAGTTTTCCTCATGCGGGTGTAATTGCCGTGAAGCATAAGCAATTACGTGTCGATCTTGCATGAGAATACAGCCTAGTCCTTGTCATGGCGTCGCAATAGATAACAAAGTCTTTAGAAATCTGGTGGTACCGATGCGGGAAGCGAAGTTAAGCGTCTTTTCGGTTCCTAGAAACTGTGCTCACATTGTGGAGTCCCTCGAACTTTTATCTTTCTTGAGGAGTTGAGTTAGAGGTTTAGCAACTTTGGAGAAGTTCTCGACAAAGCGGCGACAATAGCTTCGCTAAGCCAAAGAAACTCGAACTTGCTTGACCGATTGGTGGAGTCAATTAAGGGCGGCTTGAACTTGCTCGGGGTTGACAGCAATACCTTTACAGAAATTACATGTCCTAGATAGGTCACCGGCAGCCAAAATTCGCATTTAGAAAACTTGGCATAAAGCGATGCTCTCGAAGTTTCATCAACACTAGCCTTAGATGTTCGGCATGTTCTTCCTCGTTCTTGGAGTAGATGAGTATATCATCGAGGTAAACCCGACGAACTTATCCAAATACTCCATGAAAATTGAGTTCATTAACGGGAGAAGGTGGCTGGGCGTTGGTTAAACCGAAGGACATGACGGTGTACTCGTATTGGCTGTAACGAGTGAAAGCCGTTTTGGGAATGTCCCGTTCGGATTTTGATTTGATGGTAGCCTAACCTCAAATCCATCTTAGAAAGGCGAGGATCCTTGAGCTGATCATATAGATCGTTGATCTTGGGAAGCGGATACTTCTTCTTAATTGTGACCAAGTTGACGGGTCGATAATCTACAACCATCCGGTCCGTACCATCCTTCTTCTTGACGAAGAGGACGGGGCAAGCCCATGGAGATGAACAAGGACGGATGAAACCCTTTTTCAAGGACTCATCGAGTTGTTTCTTAAGTTCGGCTAGTTTTAGGGGTGCCATCTTATAGGGTCTTCTAGAAATTGGGACAGTTCCTGGAATGAGATCTATCACGAACTCAACATCTCTGTCAGGTGGGACACCTGGCAATTCTTCTGGAAAGACATCCAGAAAGTCATGGACTACCGGAACGTCTTCGAGGTCTGGCAATGGACTGGCATTAAGGGAATATAGCTGTCGCTTGGATATTTGGGTCAAAACATTGACTATCTTTCCCGAAGGGTGCGTGAGTTGTACAGTCCTAGAGAAGCAATCAATCTTGGCATGATGGGCTAACATCAGTCCATACCAAAATGATATTGATGTCCAGAAGATTTAAGGGCTATCAATGATGCAAGGAAAACAAGTCATCGACCTGAATTTCATTATCATGGCTTACACTAGAAGTTTGCCATCTAGAACCCGGAGTAGAGATTTCCATGGAGGAAGGCATGTCACGAATGCGGTGTTATGCAAGCGTGCATAATTCTCGAGATATGAATGAATGAGATGCTCGATGTCGAAAAGAGCGGATCGGGTGGCAATTAACAAGGGCGTGCGAGAAAGGCGTTGGGATCCTCTTGGGCCTCTTCATTTGAGACACAATTAACATGGCCACGTGCGGTGGTGGCGGCAGCATAGAACACCTTTCCTGCTGGCTTGCCACGGCCAACGACTTTTCCAGTCTGGTTGGGTTGGTCTAGGGACAATCGCGCATGTAGTGGCCTCATTCCCCACACTTGAAGCATGTCACGGGGCTGGTGCGTGGAGGAGCATTGTTGGTTGGCCCACCATAGGGCTTAGCTGGTGCAAACTGCTGAACTGGATGAGGCGCCTGATAGGATGGCCTTGGTGTAAATCTGGGTGGCAGGGCAGTGTTAGGCACCCACACCCGGCGCTTTTGTGGTCCAGCACCGGATGAGGAACCCATGTCACGACCATGCTTGCGTGTTGCTTTGAAATTAGTCTGACCCATCTCAGCACTGATGGCTTTGTTCACAAGCTTCTGAAAAGAGGTGCACTCATGCAGACGGAGATCTCGGCGAAGTTCGGGGCTAAGTCCCTTGCGGAACCTTGCCTGTTTCTTGGCGTCAGTGGAGACCTCTTCGGTGGCATAGCGTGCGAGATTACGAACTCCCGCTATAGGCGTCCTGAAGGCGACCACTGAGTAAAATTGCAGAACTCCTCACGTTTACGATCCATGACACCCTCCGGAATGTGATGTTCACGGAAAGCCTCGCTGAATTCTGCCCAAGTAGTGACATGGCCAGCTGGGCGCATAGCCATACAGTTCTCCCACCAGAGACTGGCGGGGCCTTCAAGATGATATGCAACAAAGGTGACCTTATCAGCCTCAGCTACGAGTGCAGAACGCAGCTTGTGAGTAATGCTGCGAAGCCAGTCATCAGCGTCGAGAGGCTTGACGGAGTGGTGGAAGGTAGGTGGGTGCAACTTGATGAAGTCACTGAGCGACACCAAGTTATTTCTCTGATGATGTGCTGTGTTCTGTTCGATGCGCTCCAACAAACGGTTGGTCTCCCGTTTGTTTCTCTCGACCTCCGGCATAACTTCGGCCAGAGAAGGAGGGTGAGGCAGGTTTGCTTCTCCAACTCTGCTGCCTTCGGCCTGCTCTGGCGGAGCAGGGTTGTTGCGGGTGTTAACCATCCTAGGAAAAACAAGACAAGGGTTTAGTCCAGGATGATAAGATTCTGACATAGAAATGTAGAATGTAATGGATAACTCGGAATGCAAGATGATCATCCGTATGACATGGTGAATCTGACTGCTTCTTTATTCCATCGTCATACACACCATACAAGGTTTAGTACAAGACCAAACAAAGTACTACTACGGTGAAAGGAAGATTACATCTCATCGGAGGCATTGCAAGCTCCTATACATTATTTTTCTTACACCTCCGGAATTGATACACAGTAAGTCATATTCCACAAGTCACGCAGGACAGTGGAGATACAACTATTACAACACTAGTGAGACTACTACTAACTCAGGCGTCTCCATAGTAGTTCTCATAGAAGTCTCCTCCATAACACTGGAATTTCAGCGTGGCGTCAGGAGCAGGCGGTCCCGAGGGCACTGTGGACCATAAGGGCAAGGGTGAGGTCTTGGACCAACAAGCGGTGGCTGCGGGGACCACGAGGTGGGGTGATGCCCCCACATCACGCCAATCCATCATGTCAGGCGAGGCGGATCTAACAGGATCTGGTCTCTCATATCCATATATCCGGCTTGCACGGCCGGTGCAAACCGAGTCAAAGTGGCCCGATGATCGGCACGGGCATTGAAAACTCCATTCTCAAGGCCCGACTCTCTCGGTCCTTGTCCTCGAGC
The DNA here is from genome assembly GCA_021437245.1 of Aegilops speltoides. Classification (NCBI taxonomy): domain Eukaryota; kingdom Viridiplantae; phylum Streptophyta; class Magnoliopsida; order Poales; family Poaceae; genus Aegilops; species Aegilops speltoides. Next base: position 45,411 of record JAHHZJ010003576.1, read on the forward strand.
AACTTCGGCGATGGTGCGGGTTAGTGAGTCCTCTTGGTGGAATCGGCATAGATAGCACGGAGATACCCATGCGCTCCGAAGTGAACTGGCATATACGGAAGTCGGTGTTGCGAAGCGAGCGATCTGACTTCGTATGATGGTCATCATGGGTAGGCTGCATCTTGCACCGCCATATCAATAGTAACACCAAGCCCATAGGAGCAGTGAAGGGCTCGGTGGAACCGAGGATAAGAGGAAATATCTGGCGGTGCGAGAATCTGGCTTTGATTAAAGTCTCGGAACTGCTCTTATTATGTATTTGGGATACCAGCGGTAACCCGTCTCGATCATTACCCGGACTAACATAGCCGTATGACCGGTCACACCAATGCATCTGGTCAGACGAACCACTTGGTTTTGATCACGAGTGGCCATCTGGAAGCATAACCACAATGCAAAGACATTAGAATTTCTAGCAGAATTTGGACAGCATAACGGCTGTAAATGCTCAAAAAGGATTTGGGACATTTTACAAAGAATTGCATAGCCACTCAACAATATCATATCAAGGTTCTGGTCCAACTTGGTAACATAACAGGATAGTAGGACTGAACTAGGCTTGTAATCACCAAACCTATAAGGTACTACTAATTAGTAACATGTGAACCTGATAGAGAGAAGAGATCCTAATCCTTAACCCCCGGTGGAAGAATGGACTGTCTCAGATCAGAATGCCATGAGATAAAGGAGTAAAAAGAGCCTTACGTACCATCCCACAATCAATTCCCCTACATATAACTAAAGCATTTCTAGACTCAACATCGACCGGTTTGGCTTGGAGAACCTACAGGCAGTCGGCTCGATGCCAGCGCTGTCGGGACCCGACTTCGATGTCACATCGATCTAGCTGTAACACCTCATATCACTTTGCGGCCTCACGCACGGTATCCCCACAGGTGTCGCCTTACCTTTGCCGGGACCGTTTAGCCTTTTGGCTGCGTATATGATAGTGTCGCTAGCATCCATATAAAAAGGCCGGGCTGACATGGCTAGTTGTAAACCCAAAGTGCCACAGACTTACGAGGGACGAGGCATCCATGACCCGGCATCGAGCGTGTCGGTCATCGACAAGTAAGTTCGGGCTGTAGCCTTTGGGCTAGCGAGGACTCCGTAAGCCGGGCATGGCGGGCTAACGGGACTCCGGTACTTAATCGTGACATTTCTCTGAAGGGCGAATCTGAGGAGCGAAGAAGGACACATGCCGGCCAGCCTAAGTGTTAGGAGCAGTAGCAAGCTACCATGGCTCGATGGAGACACTAGGAGACATTTCCGGTAAGAGGCTACTAAAGATAAACAACTAGATAGTCGGATCCCACATACCAAGCATTTCAATCATACACACAATATGCTCAATATGTGCAAATACAACAAGGCATCACAACATGACTCTCGACACAAGTACTTTATTTAAAGGCTCGATGAGCCATACATAGCATACACACAAATGCAGGTCACACGACCCACATTCAAGTCATACAAGCATACAAGCCAACAGCGGAAGTGCTTTGTCAGTCTGAACAACTAGTAAAATAAAAAGAGGCTTGGGTAAGCCTAGCTATACTACATGGTCCTTCACTTGCTCAGGATCACCACCTGGGCCTTAGTCTACACATCGATGTCAACGTCTACGAAGAACCCGTCGGAAGGGGTTGTGGCATCTTCTGAAAAATGTAAGTTAAAGCAACATGAGTACAAAGGTACTCAACAAGACTTACATCAGTTCCTACATACATGCATATTATCAAGAAGGGTTGGTGGGGTTATTGCAGCAAGCCAGCTTTGACTCTTGGCTAAGCTATCCTACGAGACTCCAACTTGAAATAGTTTTGCGCTTTTCGAGTCCACTACTCACCACTTCAATACACTACAGAGGATCCACCTCCGCCTTCCTCACGGAAGAGCCATCCTCGGCACTCATGCTTATCTTGAGGCTTTTAGTAGTTTCCATTTACTTGTCTATGAGCTGTATAGGCCACCAAGCAGTCCTTTACATGGCAGCGGCTATTGAATAGATGATGCTATCCTGCGAGGGTGTACTTCTTCATACATGTTTCCACCACTTAGCGTCGCACCACGACATGTGCTCGGCAGACTTCAGCGAAAGCCAGCGTGGGTGTGGACCACGACCTACCTGACACTCAAGTCTCTAGTCGGGTTTATCGCCTATTTGGGTTCCATCCATGAGGAGATCCGGCGAGTTTCGCTCACAGCCCCAAGCGATGTGAGCAGGGTTCCCGAGATACCAAGCGGGCATCCGGTACACCGACCACATACCTACTGTCGGTGTACTAAGGTAGGGATACCTCGATACCCCAACTTGTGCGCGGGCGATCCACGGCTCCCATGGTGGATCCGCCATATGCTTGCGGAGATCATTCCCTCCACATCAAGCCATTTGAGGACAAGGAACAAAGTGTACAAGACAGAAGCTCAAGGCCCCGGCAAGAGGAGCTTGCCGGGAAGGCCGTTCCAGGCTCAAGATTATATTACTCGTGCAAGCCCCGGGCGAGAGGAGCTCGCCGGGGAGACCAACTACATCACGGAAGACACGCCTCGGCGCTCTCGCGTCGGCGAAGGGCCGAGGGCGACAAGTTACAAGCCCGACAAGCTCCGGGCCGGCAAGATCAAGACCCGGCAAGGTACTTGCCGGGAGAAACGCTGTGTGCCGCCTCCAGCTCATCCGCCCAGCGTCGCCTTAAGCCCTCTCGAGGCAGCGTGGCGGGTGGCTCTGCTGCATGAGGGGTGCGGTGGCACTCCACGGTGGTGGCTCCATCGCCCGTGGCAAGCGGAGCGCAAGGCGGGAGCTTTTGGGGCGGCGGACGGGCATTAATGCTCTTGTCCCCTCTGTCAAAAGTAGGTAGAATCCTTTGTTCCCTTGCTTGTTCCAACTACCACCTCTTTTACGTTTTACCCTCTCTCCTCGTTGGCTTTGTCGGTGACCCTTGCCCTATAAAGGAGGCCCATGCACAGCGTAGAAGGGGTTGAACCATTGCAACCCCCCTCACGCTCGGTGTAGCTACTCTGTAGCTCTTCAAGCTCCGAGCACAATACAACCAAAAGCAGCGATGGGGTTTCTGCGACCATCAGCGGCCGAAGCTGGGTAAAAATCCTCGCCCAGCGCATCGCCTCGATCTGCTCTCCGTGCATCCTTCGCCCTCGTACCGAACACACGAAGGGGCCTCCCCCGGCCCCATAGGTGTCGTTTCCCCATCATCCCACGACATCTTTGGCGCGCCCGGTAGAGGCGTCGAGCTTCGCGGACCTGATCCGGCGTTCACGCGGCTCGTTCTTCATCAACCTCTCAAGCTTCGCCAGCCTTCGCCGACAAGCTGCGCCATGGCCCGAAGGCGAGAGCTTGGTCGTGACCCATCTCCGTCTTCCCGCGCCACCGGAGCCAGCGGTGGGCGGAGGAAACGCCAGCGGAAGGTGGACACCGGCGAGCACTTTCGCGGCGTCACGAATCGAGGGCAGGGCGGATGACCGCGCCTCGGTCTCCGCAGATCCATGTCCATCTCGGCGCAACAACCCAGCTGCGTTGTGCCCCGGGCGATACTCGCATCTTTGGGGCAAGAACATGCGAGGGGGCTCGCGGGATGCTCCGGACCGCTGTCCATGCATGAGCAAAGCGAAAAGTGCGAGCGAGGGCCTTGCTCCTCCTATCGCTACTAGGAGTCGAGCATGTCCTGTTCCTCATGTTGCTCGCTCCGCACCCCTCCATTCCGGCAAGCGCATCTCCACAGGCGCTTCGCTGTCGTCGAGACACGCCATCGAGCTCTAAGTCCGGCAGGGCGGCTCTGGCCTTCGCTCCGACAAGCGGCTCCTCGGAGCAGCTATAAGCCCGGCAAGGACAGCCCTAGTGCTCGTTCGGCAAGCTGTCACATCCTAACCACGGTAATGCACGGTGTTTTGCATCTTGTTGCATCATGTTTAAATTCTATTTAAGTTGAAATGGGGATTGACTAAACCCTAGCATCGAGAAAGAATTCAACTAGGTTCAACTAAAATAATTTGATGAATCCAAATGGCTTTAAAAAATGTTCATCATTTACGGAAAATGCTAGAAGCAATAACCGGGGTGTTGCACATTTTCCATGACATATTGGTCCTTGAATTAAATCATATGTACTTTGCATTTGGGCATTTAAATGCTAGTAAATATTTTAAATGCTCAAATAATTACGGAAATAAGTGTGGGTTGTTGGCATTAATCTAAGCAGAGCCTATGATTATTTTCAGGATTTTTGAAGGTGTCTAACTATTTTAAATAATGCCACAAAAGTCGAGAAAATAGAAAGCAGTAATTAAAATAAGAAAGCAGAGAGAAAAACTCACTGGCCTCACCCACAGCCCACTGGCGGCCCAAATGGCGGCCCAGCCCTGACCTCTCCTGTCGCCTTCCTCCTCGTGCCAATAGGCGGAGGAGGGACACCTGACGCCGCCTTGAGCTCGCCACGCCACCGGGCTGCTGCTGGCTACCCTCGGCAGCCTTGGGACGGCGCCACGCACCCCCACGCATCGCTCTCCTCTCCCGTGCCCCTCTCCTCTCTCTCCCGGCGCTCTCCCCTCCTCTGTTCTCCTCACGAGCAGCGGCCGTCGCCACCGGCGCCGTTCGCCCGGCCACCAGCCACCCCGCCTCCCGACACGCCCACGAGCTCCGCCTCGACCTCATCCCCTCCTCACCCAGGCAGGCGGCCTTGGGAGGCTGCATCGTCGCCCATGCCGTCTCCCTCACCCCGGTGCCGGAGATCGCCGCCGCAAATTCGCCGTCATGAAGCTTCCCGAGCTCGCCGACCCCTCCGTTCGATCCACCGTGAGCTCCTCCCCGAACCCCCTCTTCTCCGTCTAAATGCGCATGCCGTGGCGCCATTCCCCACCGTCACGGCTTCGCCGCCGCTCGAGCTTGTCGCCGGCGTCGCTCGGCGACCATTTAGTCCGCAACCGTGCAACCGTTGTGCTCCCGCGACCGAAGAGCCCCTCAGCGCCTCAGCTCCCTCGTTTGTGAGCAGCAGCACGAACCCGACCGCACCGAGCTCGGCCGCCGCTCACGAGCTTCGCCGTCGTCGGTTCCGTCCACCACGAGCACGACCACCACCACCGTTCGGCCAGCGCGCCGGCGAGGCTCTCAGCGAGCCCAAGCACACCTCGAACCGAGCCTGTGGGCTCTTCCGAAACACCTCCGCGCGTCGGCCATGGCGGCGGCCTAACTCGGCGGCGCCATCGGGCACTAATCTAATGACCCTGGGTCACTTACATGTGGGCCCATGCCTCATGACACTTTTAGTTAGGACTAAATTAAGCGCTAACGGTCTTGGTTAATTAACTAGGACAACGACATGTGGGGCCTTTGTCGGGTTTGACCCTAGTTGGCGCTGTTGACCTGCTGACGTCATGATGATGTCGGTGGCGCAATTAATAATTTTACGGATTTAAAATAAATCCGGAAATTTCGAAAATGATTTTAACTTCAAAATTCATAGAAATTCAACGTAACTCCAAATGAAATAAATTATATATGAAAAATGATCAGAAAAATCCAATCTATCCATCTGTACCATTTTCATGCATGTTAGAACAACTTATAGCTGCTGTTTAGCACAAATCATTTAAATGGCATTTGAAAAATCACATATGGAGTTTGAATTTGAATCTTGTATTCAAACCAACTTCATTTAATCTGTTGCTAATTGCATTAGCTCAAACCACAACATATTGCCATGTCATGATCATGCATCATATTGTGCATTTGCATTGATTGTGTTTCTTTCTCGATTGCGGTAATTGCCCCTCTCGATAGGCGTGGTTCCGGCGATGAGTTCGATGACACCGATGAAGAGTTATATCATCTTGAAGTGCGGGCAAGCAAAACCCCTTGTTCATTCGATACAATCCCACTCTCTAAATACGCTCTCTTTTCTGCATTAGGACAACAACGGTTCATGTGTTACTTGCTGCGGTAGTTGAACCCTTTATCCTCTGCATGACTGTCATTCCACGGTAAATAGATGAAACCCACTAGCATGAGTAGGAGTTGTTTGAGCCCTGATGTGCCTACTCATTCATGCTTGTTTGTCATGCTGCTATTGCTTAGAGTTGAGTCGGTCGATTCGCCGGGAATGAATCGGAGGTGTGTGAACATGTCCTCTTGTTGAGAGCTAAATGTGTGAACACGATTTGGTAAAGGTAGCGGTGAGAGGCCATGTAGGAGTACATGGTGGGTTGTCTCATTGCAGCCGTCCTCGGGAACTGAGTTACGTGTTTGTGATCCATGAATAGTTACTACCACACATTGGGTTCGGTAACTTCGGCCCCTCTCGGCTTCTTAATCACCCTTGTTCTCTGTCCGGGAGTTGCAACTAGTTTACGGTGTTTGTAGGTAGTGTTAGTAGTCTACGGTGGCACCCGTGCAGGTGGGCTTGGGACAGACTAGGCACCGTGTACGGTGTACCAGCGTAGATCTACCGTCGAGGTGGGCTTGGGAACCCTGCTCACATTGTTTGGGGCCGTGGCGACACCCGGCGGATCTCCTTGCGGATGAAACCGAATAGGCGATAAACACGGGCGAGAGACTTGAGTGTTTAGGTAGGCGTGGCCGACTCCTCGCCCGGCTTCGCTTGAAGGTTGCCGCGGTACATGGCGTGTCTGAGGGCTATAAGTGGCGAGGCGTGTGTGAAGAAGTACACCCTGCGGGGTTATCATTATCTATTGAATAGCGGATTCCTCGGATATGGAAGCGTGGACCCTTATGCAGTTCATAGACAAGTGAAAGTGGATACTCTAAAATCGCAAGATAGCGTGAGTGCTATGGATGGCGTTCTCGTGGGAAGGCGGGGCGGATCCATAGTGGTGTATTGATATGGTGATTATGTGGACTCGTGTGCGCCACCTCAAAGAGTTACTTGCGATCGTAGTTTAGGATAGCCACGAGTCAAAGCTGGCTTCTGCGGTTAAACTCCACCATCCCTTTATTGATAATGATGCATATGTAGTTAGTTACGATGTAAGTCTTCTGGGTACATTTGTACTCACGTTTGCCTATTTTATGTTTTTGCGAGAGAGACTTCAGTCTCGCTAGTAGTTCCACGTGGACTTGACGTTTAGCTTGTTACCTCAGCTACGATCTTGTGCCCTCGGCGGGATCGGTAGATAGTCGGGCTTCTCGGCCTTTTTCATTTATAGTTATGCGTACTCGGACATGTTAGCTTCGCTTGTGTTTGATTTGTATGCTCTGAATGTTGGGTCATGAGACCCTGTTTGTAATATCTCGCTCCTCGGGCCTAATGAATAAATACTTGAGTCGTAGAGTCATGTTGTGATGCCATGTTGTATTTGCACATATCGAGCATATTGTGTGTTTGTTATTGAAATGCTTGGCATGTGTGGGATCGACTATCTAGTTGTTTATCTTTAGTAGCCTCTCTTACGGAAATGTCCCTAGTGTTTCCACGAGCCATGGTAGCACTCTCTTGCTCCGGAACACTTAGGCTGGCGGCATGTGTCCTTCTTCGTTCTGTATGCATTCCTTGAAATGTCACGCGTTAGTCTGGAGTCTGTTAGCCGCTTCTGGCCGGTTCACGAATCTGCTAGCCAGTGCTATAGCGGAACTTACTCGCTGATGACCGACACGTTCGATCTTTGGGTCATGGATGCTGTCCTGTAAGTCTGTGCCACTTTGGGTTTCTGACTAGCCATGTCAGCCGGGCTCCTTTTCATATGGATGCTAGCGACACTATCATATCTGGCGTGCCAAAAAGCATAAGCGGTCCCGGGCTAAGGTAAGGCGACACCGTTGGGATACCGTGCGTGAGGCCGCAAAGTGATATGATGTGTTCTGAGCTAGATCGATGTGACATTGAGTCGGGGTCTGACAGCTTTGGTATCGAGCTTATTGCTGTGGGTTTACCAAGCCAAAGCTGGTGAAGTTGAGTCTAGAAATGCTTTAGTTATATGTAGGGAATTGATTGTGGGATGGAGCGTAAGGCTCTTTTTACTTCTTATACCTCATGGCCTTGATCTGAGTCAACCTCTTCTTTTCTCACGGGGTTTAGGAACTAGGCCTTCTCATCTATCTATCGAGGATGGCGTGTTACTAAACCATAGACTTATAAATTGTTAGTTTCAAATCTCAGCTCGGTTTACTACTTCCGTATGTTCATAGCTGTTGATCTCGAAACCTTGATATTATGCCTCGAAGTGGCTATGCCACCATTTTGTAGCATGTCTCCAATCTTTTGAGCATTTATAGCCGTTATCTTGTCCGAGTCATCGGGTTTCTAAACAATCGATGCACTTGCAAATCCTTTCCCTCTGGTTTTGATGTTCCTTTGGGCGAGTTAATCACACTAATTGCTGAGTTGAGGTATTCTATTGCCTCGGCGTATATGTTGGAACTATTATTATGACCCTAGGTGTCTTAGGGGATCATCTAGTAATCTAGCCATGATTTGTATCCTAGTGTGATGATTACGGCCATCAATCTCGAAAGCATCCGTGATGCCACTTAGTATGTAGGTATTCTACTCGTGGGTTTTGAACCCAATACTCACCCTACTTACCTCATGTTGATAGTCTTTGCTCGTTCCTTTAGGTTATTAGTAACCTTTGCGATAGTCCTCGAGGTCCGTGGTATATCGTTCTTCCAAATACCATGAACCATTCTTGGCGGGAGTTCCTTTGAACCAAAAGATCACAACGAGTGCTCTTAATGAGTTCTCGATTCTATATTGTGATTACGCGGTTCTACCTTTCGCATGGGTTATCCGGAAGAAATATGTTGAATTGTTCGACATACTAATCTATGCATCCACAACTCAGAAAATCATATGTTCCTTTGAGTGGTTCTCTTAGTTATACTCGACCCCGTCTATCAATTGATAGTCGGGAGTATGTGTGCATTAGTTCATCGGTGCCTATTAATCTTGTGGTCCGTCAAGCCATTCTATTCGGGGCGACTAGGAGAAACAAACTCGAACCTCATCCATATCGAGTTGGGTCAAAGCGGTTGTAATTCGCAGATCAAAATGCCAATCCAGCTTACAGTGCATTCTACCTTGAAGTATTACCTTCGATGTCGGGATTGTCATGAAATTGCACCACCTCTTATGAATTCTTGGCGTAGTGATACTCTCCCCATCATTATTCATTTCTTGGTTCCGTGTTGTTGCAACGGAATGCCGACAAGTGAATCGTGATCGTGAAATCTATCTTGCTAGCAACTCCGTTGCTTGGTGGTTAAATGGACGATAACCTCATTCTTAGCGTGTTGGTTCTTGAATCATCATTCTAAGACTGATTGTGCTACCTAGTCCTTGTTCGGTGCACTCTTGATCAATGAGTTAGGATTTTGTTAATCCTCGCTCATTTGATCATATCGTCTTGCCACGAAAAGCAAGATTGTTCTCAAGCTTAGTAACATATCGGTGGTTCATGATTCTCCGATTGTCTTCTCGGAGTATCACCGAGGATGTCACTGACCGCTATGTTGAGTTCGTGATCAAGTTGGTTTTCTTATAAATCACCCTTCTCCAAGAATCATGTTGCATACCCCTGAGCTAGTTGGTTAAGCTAAACAACAACTTGGAGAGTTGGAAGATAAAAGCTTGTCGACTTAGCTCATGTTAAGGGATATCTTTTTGTGTGCGTGTGTTGAAGAAAGATGATATCTTCGTCAATTGATCCTCGAGGCCAGTTATTGGAGCTATTGTCTTGCCAAAACTTTGATTTGAGTGTGGGCTATTCTCAAATCAAATCGGAATAACGATGTTAAGTAATGTTGTCTTACTCGTGGATTTTCCTCGAGCATACACCATTATATCTTTTGGGTCTGACCAATACTATCACCTTGTTCACATAATTATGGAATTCCAACTCCATGGGAATCTGGATAAATTGCTGTTGAGCCCATCGACAACATCCTTGTCTTCTCCATAGTTTTGTTGAACATTAAGCTAGTAATTGGAAACTTTTAAAGCATTTGTTCATGCTAGCTCATGAAGCATATGTTAGGATGTAAGTGACTTCCTCTAGTTCATGCACATTTGATGCAAGTTGCCGCCGTGAATTCGAGAAAGTCAATGTTGCTTCCTTTGGAATCATCCCAAATCAGTCATGCATCGTCTGAAGTATTCTATGGTTTGGTAGATTAATTACCTCCACTCCATATGTGTTCCTAGCACACCAAGCCTTTGGTTGATTTGTTCAAGGATAATAAATCCTCGTGCTAGTCTGAAGGTACAGACGGATCTGTACAAGATTTGATATCCTCGATGATGGTTCTCCACGAACTTCGGTAGTGTTTTATTATAAGACTACCATGTGTTCATGCTTGTCTCGGACAAGCGTGTTCACATGTTTGTAGCAGAACCAGCTCATGTTTTGGAGCTTGCTATCATAGTTCATTTCGAGAATCTCGTAGCGTCATCTAAATCGATTTGTGTTGCAAACTTTCATTTTCCTTTATAGACTCGATGAGTGCGGAATACTCGACACCAACCAGATCTGAATCTCGGCAGATATGATGGTTGGAACGTTCCCAAAATTATAATATTGGTCTCTCTGTAACGGTAAAGTGAATGTAAGTGGCCAACACAACCAGTAGGAAGACTGTTATTGTAGTATCTTGATTGAAGAAGTTGGCCACCTCTCCATAAGGACCTCGTAGGAATTATTCCCTATTTGTGTGCCTTATGGACATTTGTGTTTCGAAGTCCGACCTTTACTTGATGTTCTAGACACGGATCATATCTATGGATGGGATAAGCTAGTACATCAAGGAGAACGATAAGCGAGTGCTAAATGTTTCTCGATCGATCATCAGATTTGTCCCTTGGTCTCGCTAAGGTGAAATCGAGAAAGTGTTATCTTCCTTTGCATCCGCATCATCCGTCATTATTCATCATGGTAGTATGTTGTGTTGCGGGATCCTTGACACGGATATTGGTAAAACCTTGATGACTATGGAAATGCTCAAGTTCTTGAGAACACGCACAAGCATTAGGTGCAATCGTAGTTACTAACGGGATTGCTCTCAATTTCCTCGGTTATGCTATAACCATTCCAACGATGATTCACTCTCCTTCTTTGAGCTTCTCCCGATTACTAAAGTCATCCTTGGTGTTTGTCTTCAACAAGGTAATCCACATCATCCATTACGGCCGAGAATGTCATTCTCTCGGACCCCTTCAATGATCGACTATGAATTGCCTTAGGCTGGTATAAAGAGTTTCAATGATCTCTAAATCAAATGTAATTCTTTTTGCCACTTAAGGGGTATATCTCTGAGTCACCATCCTTAAGGTGTCTCGATATGGTATCATGGCAACTCAACTCCTCGCTTCGTTGACAACCGTTCACCACCCTTTTAAGCGTGGATTTGATGTCTACAGTAAACCTCCGTCATCTGTTCCACCCCATCCCTCCGGATGTGTGTTTTGTGTCTCAGCTCGAGTGGTGTTGCTATGCCTCATCCATGAGTTGATCCTAAGTTATTCGATCTTGGGAAGATCGATCCTTCTAAGTTTCCTTGTTCTCTTCTTGTCATGTTAGTTGGAGTTCTCGAGAGGAAGGCGTCGAGACAAGGTGATGATGGAATCAAGGTTCTTATGGGTGCAACTTGGATCGTGAAGATTATATTAGTTTGTGCTTCCTTTCATCTTACCCTACGCTTGAATCTCGGGTCGAGATTCTTGTTTAATGAGGGTGAGTTGTCACATCCTAACCACGGTAATGCACGGTGTTTTGCATCTTGTTGCATCATGTTTAAATTCTATTTAAGTTGAAATGGGGATTGACTAAACCCTAGCATCGAGAAAGAATTCAACTAGGTTCAACTAAAATAATTTGAGTGAATCCAAATGGCTTTAAAAATGTTCATCATTTACGGAAAATGCTAGAAGCAATAACCGGGGTGTTGCACATTTTCCATGACATATTAGTCCTTGAATTAAATCATATGTACTTTGCATTTGGGCATTTAAATGCTAGTAAATATTTTAAATGCTCAAATAATTACGGAAATAAGTGTGGGCTGTTGGCATTAATCTAAGCAGAGCCTATGATTATTTTCAGGATTTTTGAAGGTGTCTAACTATTTTAAATAATGCCACAAAAGTCTGAGAAAATAGAAAAGCAGTAATTAAAATAAGAAAAGCAGAGAAAAACTCACTGGCCTCCCCACTGGCCCACTGGCGGCCCAAATGGCGGCCCAGCCCAGCCCTGACCTCTCCTGTCGCCTTCCTCCTCGTGCCAATAGGCGGAGGAGGGACACCTGCTGACGCCGCCCGAGGCTCGCCACGCCACCGGGCTGCTGCTGGCTACCCTCGGCAGCGCCCGGACGGCGCCACGCACCCCCCACGCCGCTCTCCTCTCCCGTGCCCTCTCCTCTCTCTCCCGGCGCTCTCCCCTCCTCTGTTCTCCTCACGAGCAGCGGCCGTCGCCACCGGCGCCGTTCGCCCGTGCCACCAGCCACCCCCGCCTCCCGACACGCCCAGAGCTCCGCCTCGACCTCCATCCCTCCTCACGAGGCAGGCGGCCAGGGAGGCCTGCATCGTCGCCCATGCCGTCTCCCTCACCCCGGTGCCGGAGATCGCCGCCCGCAAATTCGCCGTCATGAAGCTTCCCAGCTCGCCGACCCCTCCGTTCGATCCACCGTGAGCTCCTCCCGAACCCCCTCTTCTCCGTCTAAATCGCATGCCGTGGCGCCATTCCCCACCGTCACGGCTTCGCCGCCGCTCGAGCTTGTCGCGGCGTCGCTCGGCGACCATTTAGTCCGCAACCGTGCAACCGTTGTGCTCCCGCGACCGAAGAGCCCCTCGGCGCCTCAGCTCCCTCGTTTGTGAGCAGCAGCACGAACCCGACCGCACCGAGCTCCGGCCGCCGCTCACGAGCTCGCCGTCGTCGGTTCCGTCCACCGAGCACGACCACCACCACCGTTCGGGCAGCGCCGGCGAGGCTCTCAAGCGAGCCCAAGCACACCTCGAACCGAGCCACTGTGGGCTCTTCCGAAACACCTCCGCGCGTCGGCCATGGCGGCGGCCTAACTCCGGCGGCGCCATCGGGCACTAATCTAATGACCCTCGGGTCACTTACATGTGGGCCCATGCCTCCTTGACACTTTTAGTTAGGACTAAATTAGCGCTAACAGTCTTGGTTAATTAACTAGGACAACGACATGTGGGGCCCTTTGTCGGGTTTGACCCTGGTTAGGCGCTGTTGACCTGCTGACGTCATGATGATGTCGGTGGCGCAATTAATAATTTTACGGATTTAAAATAAATCCGGAAATTTGAGAAAATAATTTTAACTTCAAAAATTCATAGAAATTCAACGTAACTCCAAATGAAATAAATTATATATGAAAAATGATCAGAAAAATCCAATCTATCCATCTGTACCATTTTCATGCATGTTAGAACAACTTATAGCTGCTGTTTAGCACAAATCATTTAAATGGCATTTGAAAAATCACATATGGAGTTTGAATTTGAATCTTGTATTCAAACCAACTTCATTTAATCTGTTGCTAATTGCATTAGCTCAAACCACAACATATTGCCATGTCATGATCATGCATCATATTGTGCATTTGCATTGATTGTGTTTCTTTCTCGATTGCGGTAATTGCCCCTCTCGATAGGCGTGGTTAGGCGATGAGTTCGATGACACCGATGAAGAGTTATATCATCTTGAAGTGCCGGGCAAGCAAAACCCCTTGTTCATTCGATACAATCCCACTCTCTCATACGCTCTCTTTTCTGCATTAGGACAACAACGGTTCATGTGTTACTTTCTGCGGTAGTTGAACCCTTTATCCTCTGCATGACTGTCATTCCACGATAAATAGATGAAACCCACTAGCATGAGTAGGAGTTGTTTGAGCCCTGATGTGCCTACTCATTCATGCTTGTTTGTCATGCTGCTATTGCTTAGAGTTGAGTCAGGTCGATTCGCCGGGAATGAATCGGAGGTGTGTGAACATGTCCTCTTGTTGAGAGCTAAATGTGTGAACACGATTTGGTAAAGGTAGCGGTGAGAGGCCATGTAGGAGTACATGGTGGGTTGTCTCATTGCAGCCGTCCTCGAGGAACTGAGTTACGTGTTTGTGATCCATGAATAGTTACTACCACACATTGGGTTCGGTAACTTTCGGCCCCTCTCGGCTTCTTAATCACCCTTGTTCTCTGTCCGGGAGTTGCAACTAGTTTACGGTGTTTGTAGGTAGTGTTAGTAGTCTACCGGTGGCACCCGTGCAGGTGGGCTTAGGACAGACTAGGCACCGTGTACGGTGTACCAGCGTAGATCTACCCGTCGAGGTGGGCTTGGGAACCCTGCTCACATTGTTTGGGGCCGTGGCGACACCCGGCGGATCTCCTTGCGGATGAAACCGAATAGGCGATAAACACGGGCGAGAGACTTGAGTGTTTAGGTAGGCGTGGCCGACTCCTCGCCCGGCTTCGCTTGAAGGTTGCCGCGGTACATGGCGTGTCTGAGGGCTATAAGTGGCGAGGCGTGTGTGAAGAAGTACACCCTGCGGGGTTATCATTATCTATTGAATAGCGGATTCCTCGGATATGGAAGCGTGGACCCCTTATGCAGTTCATAGACAAGTGAAAGTGGATACTCTAAAATCGCAAGATAGCGTGAGTGCTATGGATGGCGTTCTCGTGGGAAGGCGGGGCGGATCCATAGTGGTGTATTGATATGGTGATTATGTGGACTCGTGCGCCACCTCAAAGAGTTACTTGCGATCGTAGTTTAGGATAGCCACGAGTCAAAGCTGGCTTCTGCGGTTAAACTCCACCATCCCTTTATTGATAATGATGCATATGTAGTTAGTTACGATGTAAGTCTTCTTTGGGTACATTTGTACTCACGTTTGCCTATTTTATGTTTTTGCGAGAGAGACTTCAGTCTAGCTAGTAGTTCCACGTGGACTTGACGTTTAGCTTGTTACCTCAGCTACGATCTTGTGCTCTCGGCGAGGATCTGGTAGATAGTCGGGCTTCTCGGCCTTTTTCATTTATAGTTATGCGTACTCGGACATGTTAGCTTCGCTTGTGTTTGATTTGTATGCTCTGAATGTTGGGTCATGAGACCCTGTTTGTAATATCTCGCTCCTCGGGCCTAATGAATAAATACTTGAGTCGTAGAGTCATGTTGTGATGCCATGTTGTATTTGCACATATCGAGCATATTGTGTGTTTGTTATTGAAATGCTTGGCATGTGTGGGATCGACTATCTAGTTGTTTATCTTTAGTAGCCTCTCTTACGGAAATGTCCCTAGTGTTTCCACGAGCCATGGTAGCTTGCTCTTGCTCCGGAACACCAGGCTGGCGGCATGTGTCCTTCTTCGTTCTGTATACATTCCTTGAAATGTCACGCGTTGAGTACGAGTCTGTTAGCCGCTTCTGCCGGTTCACGAATCTGCTAGCCAGTGCTATAGCCGGAACTTACTCGCTGATGACCGACACGTTCGATCTTTGGGTCATGGATGCTGTCCTGTAAGTCTGTGCCACTTTGGGTTTCTGACTAGCCATGTCAGCCGGGCTCCTTTTCATATGGATGCTAGCGACACTATCATATCTGGCGTGCCAAAAGCATAAGCGGTCCCGGGCTAAGGTAAGGCGACACCGTTGGGATACCGTGCGTGAGGCGCAAAGTGATATGATGTGTTACTGAGCTAGATCGATGTGACATTGAGTCGGGGTCGACACAAGCGCACCTCCCAGTGCTGCGCTGTCGTCGAGGGCAGCGCCATTGAGCTCCGTCGGCAAGTTCAAGAAACAAGAAAAAGAAAAGCTAAGTCGCTCGAGCCTTCGTGCGAGCACTTCTTAATTCCATGCTTTTACTTGTTATATCCCTCGTACACTTTCGTCCTTTATGCATAAAGCACTGTCTTGTTGAGCCTGCACACTGTGAATAGCCGCACCCTTATCTTGCCGAGCACACTCAGCGAGTTAAAAAGTGAGCGCGACCAACCGGCGCCCTTGTTTCGTTTGGTCATTCGAGCAAGTTAAGCGCGTCGCGAACTAGGCGGCAAGGTTGCTTGCGGAGCGGCGCCGACCGGCGGGCTGCTGATGTCCGTACTCAGCAAGCGCGTTAAGCGCCCGACAAGTTCCCTAAAGCGTGGGGAAAGCGCACAAAGGCGTAAGCGAGAGGGTGTAGCGTGGCAAGCCTTGCCGTGAGGTGTCCTTCATATGAGAGACTTGGCGCAAGAGGAGCCAAGTCGTGGCCCGATTCGTGCTTGTTTTGTTTCGAGTCCGCTCAACAAACACAAGTGTCTTTGCTGCACCCTTATCTTGCTTCGAGCCTGCTCGACAAGTTAAGCGTCATAGCTGGCCCGGCAAGGTTGCTTGCGGAAGCTTAACACGCCGGTGAGGCTGTCCCTGGCGGCGTGTCGCCCGACAAGCTCCCCAAGAGCGTAGAGTACAAACATACGAAGGGCAAGGCTCGGCATCGTATTGCATAGTCAAGATTTATATACGCATATGTATACATGGAGCATTTGCATATCTACCTCAGCTGTTTCCATGACTGAAATTGCAGCGACAAGGAGGAACCGAAAGATCACACCAGCGCCTGGAACCCGGCAAGCCAGGGTCGCCGGGGGCTGCGAGTGCCAAGGTTCTTCCTCGGCGGGCCAGCTTCGCTAGGGGCTGCGAGCACCAAGATTCGTCTCCGGCAAGCTAGAGTTGCTGGGGGCTGCGATATCAGATAAGTTTTTCATCCCTCATCATGCATCCTTTCATGGACCGGGAGATGCGGGGCTGCGTCTTTGAACGAGCGTGTCTTGTAAAAACCCGTACGTGGAGGAGCGAGTCGTGGCCCGATTCGCGTGCTTGGTTTGTTTCGAGTCCGCTCAACAAACACAAGTGTGCGCTGCACCATATCTTGCTTCGAGCACTGCTTTCGACAAGTTAAGCGTCATAGCGGCCCGGCAAGGTTGCTTGCGGAAGCTTAACACCGCCCGTTGGCTGTCCCTTTTCGGCAAGCGTGTCGCCCGGCAAGCTCCCGATAGCGTAAGAACACACAAGAGCCTTGATCGAGTAAAAGACTCAGTCCGGCAAGCTTTCCCTCTTTTCATTAAAACACCTAATTTGATACAAGTCCATGAAGGATGAAAAACATGATAGAGAGGATTACAAGTTCTTAAATGCAACTAATGCCGAGGGCTTCTGATTAAAAAGATAAGGTGCCGTGATCCCTCTCTGTTTCTCTGTTCGGGAGTTCGGGAGGTAGGTCAAGAGCCCCGGCAAGATAAGCTTGCGGGGAAGGAAACCCGACAAGAGGGCTTGTCGGAGAAGGGTGAAAGGCGCCTAGGAGGTGTGGCGTGGCCGCCGTGCCCAGGAGCTGCGCAGGTGGCGGGCATGGGAGCGCATGCCGGGAGCCACGTCTTGAAGACTAAGAGAACACCCGGGGCGGCCAGGAGCTTGGCGGAGGCAGGCGGCGTCGGGCGAGCTTGAAGGCGGGGTGGTGGGACATCGGCACGAGGCACCTTGCCCTCGTGCTCGATTCTTGACCTTGCCGTCCTCCCCTCTTCCTCTTCCGCAGCCTCCCTCATGCCGCCAAGAAGATGGCCGGGGAGTTGAGGCCGGCGACCCGGAGGCAGGGTCGCCCGGTGGCCTTGAGGCAGCGGTGTCCGGCGCCTGGTCGGGCCCGCCATCCCCCGTCGCCTGTCGCTCTCCTCCTCGTCACTCTCGCTCGGGGAGGAGCCTTCGCTATCGAGAGCTGTCCACACAGCAGCGTGCCGGGTCCGTAGTCGCGAAGACCTTGGCGAGAGGTCACCATCCGATAACGAAGTGGAGGTGAACCCGCCGTCAAGCTATGGATCGGGCGACGTCTTCCATCCTCGGTCGAAGAACATCACGCGGGGGCTGGGGACGACACTCACCCGAGTGCGCTGATCCGCAGCCCCTCATCGCTAACTCCATCACGTCGGGTGGATCCGGCCCCATCAGCGTCTGCAAGCGGGGCGGCAGCGGGCGGCAACGGCAACGAGGCGCCCGTGAAGCTTGATGAAGAACTCCGGGGTCATCTCGGTGTGGACCGCACCGTGGTCGGAGATGCCGGGGAGGCAGGGGAGAGCACATCTCCGACCGCCTCTCCCCGACCGCCTCGGCCACGCCCTCGGCCCGTCATGACCCGCCCCTCCCTCTCCCTCTCGGGCGGCTCCGCCGTCACGGGAGCAGGATGGGGAGTGGTGCGCTGCCTAAAGCAACCCTCGCTGCCACCGTCGAAGAACCAGGGTTCCCTCCTTCCATGGCGGCAAGAAGAATAGAAGATGAAGGCGAAGATAGAAGAGGATGAGTGCGGCCATTGTGCTCCCCTTCCGCCCCTTTTAAAGGGGCGGTGAAACTCAACCGCCCTTCGACCAATCAGGAAGCAAGAAGGCGGAGGCGGGGCCGACTTGCCTTCTCCGCCCGTGGTGGCTCGGCCTCCCACCTTCGCCGCCCGACCCCAGCGCATGAGGGCAGCGTGGCAGCGGGGCGGAGGCGGCGGGTGGCGACCCGCTGCACCACGATCACGGGGTGGATGCCTTAAAACTGCATCGCCGCCCACATCTCCCAGCGCCGCGGATCGGCGCGTGCCGTTCTGGGAGGAGGCGGCGAATCTGGCGAGCTCAGCGCGCCATGGGCCGTGTGCCGTGCCTTTGCTGGGCCTGGCCCAACAGCGCTTCGGCACCGTGTGTGGCCCAGGCCGGGGCTCTGTCGGTGTACTAAGGTAGGGGTACCTCGGTACCCCAACGTACCGCAGGCGATCCTGACTCCCATTTGGATCCGCCATATGCTTGCGGAGATCATTCCCTCCACATCAAGCCATTTGAGGACAAGGAACAAAGTGTACAAGACGAAGCTCAAGGCCCGGCAAGAGGAGCTTGCGGGAAGGCCGTTCGAGCTCAAGATTATATTACTCGTGCAAGCCCGGGCGAGGAGCTCGCCGGGGAGACGAAGAACTACATCACAGAAGACACGCCTCGGCGCTACTCTCGCGTCGGCGAAGGGCCGAGGGCGACAAGTTACAAGCCCGACAAGCTCCGGGCCGGCAAGATCAAGACCCGGCAAGGTACTTGCCGGGAAGCCTTGTTGTGTGCCGCCTCCAGCTCATCCGCCCAGCGTCGCCTTAAGCCCTCTCCGAGGCAGCGTGGCGGGTGGGCATCTTGCATGAGGTGCGGTGGCACTCCCAGTGGTGGCTCCATCGCCCGTGGCAAGCGGAGGCGCAAGGCGGGAGCTTTTGGGGCGGCGGCGGACAGGCATTTAATGCTCTTGTCCCCTCTGTCAAAAGTAGGTAGAATCCTTTGTTCCCCTTGTTCCAACTACCACCTCTTTTCGTTTTACCCCTCTCTCCTCGTTGGCACAGTGTCGGTGACCCTTGCCCTATAAAAAGGCCCATGCACAGCGTAGAAGGGGTTGAACCATTGCAACCCCCCTCACGCTCGGTGTAGCTACTACTGTAGCTCTTCAAGCTCCCGAGCACAATACAACACAAAGCAGCAGTAGGGTTTTACGCGACCATCGCGGCCCGAAGCTGGGTAAAAGTCCTCGCCCCGCGCGCATCGCCTCGATCTGCTCTCCGTGCATCCTCCGCCCTCGTACCGAACACACGAAGGGGCCTCCCCCGGCCCCATAGGTGTCGTTTCCCCATCATCCCACGACACTACCGCATCACAGCCCACCCCTACGGTCAGCGCTGTCCACGGCCTCGATGAGCTACAAACACAGAAACTACTTGCAACTCTGGACGGAGGACTAGGGTGAATAAGAAGTCGGCGGGGTCATATTTGAGGGCCCAATGTATGGTAGTAGCTGATTCTTAAATCACACATACAGATCTCGATTAGCAGGGCGGCCTCAATGAAACAACCCACCATGTACTCCTACATGGCCTCTCATCGATACCTTTACCAAATCATGTTCAACACCTTACTCTCATCTTGACACGATCATTTCCTCTAGCCCATCACCCGGATAGAACCGGACACGACACAACTCTAAGCATAGCAGGCATAGCAAGGTAGGAACAACACAATCATATGGCTCAATCAACTCCTACACATGCTAGTGGGTTTCATCTAATTCTTGTGGCAATGACAGGTCATGCGGAGGAAATGGGTTCAACTACCGCAGCACACAGCGGTTTGAATCGCGTTGTCTTAATGCGAGTAAAAAAAGAAGCGAAGCGAGAACATGGGATTTTATCGATATGATCAAATGGTTGGTTGCTTGCCTGATGGGTCGGTGCACTGGTATTGCTCTTGGTTGGGGTTATCACGGTACTCCTCGGGGGCAAAACCTGCCGCAGAGAGCACCGATACACAAACATTACCAAACAGTATGCAACAATATGATGCATGCATGAGACATGGCAATATGAGTGTTTTGGGCTAATGCAACTAAGAACAGATGGGTTTGAGCTAATTTGAACCAAAGATTCAAAGTTCAAACTCATGAGTTGCCATTTAAAGTGTTTTATCTTTTTCTGTGATAAACAGCAGGTTAGCATGTTTAAACATGCATTAAACCAGCACAGATGGAAAGATTGGATTTTTCTGATCATTTTTCATATATAATTTGTTTCATTTGGAGTTACAGATTAATTTCTATGATTTTTTGAAGTTTGTAGCATTTTCTGGAATTTCCTATGTAAAAGTAATTCCAGCAATTAAATTCTTGCGTCGACATTCGTCAAGATAGCGTCGGTGGTCAACAGGCTGGTCAGGTCAAACTGACCGATGGGTCCCCATGTCGATAAATAATTAAACTAATTAAATTAAGTTTAAACTAAAGCTGGGTTAATCGTGAGAGGGCCCACATGTCATAGACCGAAGTCAACTTTGGGCCCACCAGTCAAGGTCAAAGTCAAACACGCGGCGTCTAGCTGCCCGGCAAGGCGAACAGTGGCGGAGGAAGTGCATTTGCCATTCCGGTGACCAAATGGGCGGCGGAGAGCACCTACGTGATCTTTGAGGACAAGCCGCAGCTCTTGGTGGTGGTGGTTCAGCTCGGGGTGGCGGAGTTGGCGCCGGCGGCGACTTTGGCGGTTCTTGGTCGGGTGAAGATGGATCCGGCCTTCTGAGGCGCAGCGAGGCCCGTGGTGAGGTGTGTTGAGCTTACGGGAACACGGTGAGTAAGTTGGACAAGGTGAGGTGGCGGTGGTTAGCCGGAGACGCGTCGGCGGCGAGCTCCTTGGCGGCGTGCGGGTGAGCTCGTGTGCTCGATGTGGTGCCGAGGCGAAAAAAAAGGGGAGAGTTAGCCCAGCTCACTGCGGTCTTGAGAGCAGACGGCCGATCGGTGGCGAGCTGGTCTGGCGGCGGCAGCGAAAGGATCTCCGGCGATGGCGGTTGGTCGAGTCGGTGTGGTGGCCGGGGCACTTGCGGCCTTCGGGGCTCGGCTAGCTCGAAGGTAGAAGGCGGAAGCTTCTGGACAGTGGCGGCGTGGAGGCAGCGGGAACGCGACTCTGGCGGTCTTGGCGGCAGTGGCGTCGGCCATGGCTGGGAGGCCTTGAGGAGGAGGCTGAGGCGAATGGGCGTGTCCACGGGGTTGAGCGTGACGTGGAGCTCGTCGAGCTAGCTAAGCGGCGAGAGGAGGAGGTAGAGGCGGCGAGCAGCTGCGTGGCGCGTCTTTGCGGCGCCGTCGAGCACACTGCACTGCTGCTGGCCAAGCCAAGCAGCTCATTTGGAGGCGGTGGCTGGGCTGGGCGGCAGTGGGCCTCTCAGGTGGCGCCGGTAAGTTTTTCCTTTATTTCTGTTTTCTGTTTTTATTACGTAAGTTTGTTGAATTTCTAAAAATACCTAAGCAACTCCAAAATTCACCAAACGCACCTGGTCATAGTTGGAATACTTCCAACATGGAACATTAGTTTGGTAATATTTGAGCATTTGAAATATTTTATAAATTTTAAATGCCCAAACTCAAATACTTATGATTTAATTCAAAGACCTTAGGATGACCTAGGAAGCTGTGCATCACTTTTGGCGGAGGTTACGAACCAAGACAAAAATGATGGACATTTTAGAAGGGCATTTCAGGTTCATCGAAAATATTTTTAGTAAACCCTAGTTTGCTTGAGGAGGGACTAGGGGTTACGTCATTCCCATTTCAAATTTACATTAAATGAAATAGACATGATGCAACACTCTAATGCATGAACTAGCTAAGGTGTGACATCCTCTTACGCCATGAAGATCGATGATATCTGAATATGCATCAAGAAATGAAAGCAAGTCGAGATCGGCAGTGGAGTCAACAATCTGGTCAATCGGCGGCAAGGAAATGGGTCTTTGGGACAAGCTTTAGTAACATCGGTAAAAGTCGATACAAAGCCTCCATTTCCCGTTTGCCTTACGCGACTACGAGATTGGCCAACCACGTGGGATGGAGCACTCCTCGACAAGGCTGCTGCTTCCAACTTCTTGATTTCTTCGCAATGAATTCTTGGCGCTCCTTGCTTGTTTTCGACTTTTTGCTTGCGGGCGCGCGCGAGGACAGGCGGCAAGGTGGTGCTCGATTACTCACAGGAACACGGGGATGTCGGGCGGTTGCCATGCAAACCGTTGGCGTTCGCCCGTGGGAAAGCAATGAGCAGCTTTCCTATTTAGGGTCGAGAGTTGCGCGATGGTGAAGGTACCACCGGTGCCGTCCTCCTCGGCGGGCACCTTCTTGGTCTCTGGCGGAGCTGCCTTCGTCTTCTTACACTTGCGGTGGAGCTCGATGGTGCGTCCTCGGCGGTGGCGCAGCACTCGAAGAAGTGCGCTTGCGGAGTGGGCATCGAAATTCTTGCGGACTTGGTCTTCTTCTTCCCCAAGAGCTTCGGTGACAAGTGACTTGCGATCGGCTGCTGCTCTGCTTCCGGTAGATCTTGTCCGTGCGAGATAAGAGCATCTTTCTTGTCGCCGAGGGCGGAGATGGCGCTGCTCGAACTGGCATCTTCAACATGTTGTATGCATAGTGAGAGGCTGCCATGAATTTGGCGGTATTTGGACATCCGAGTATCCACTACTAGGGAAAAGCCTAGCAGCGGCGGTTTGAGCCCCCTCGATGGCGGTGCAGCGCTACTAATAAGGCGCTTCTGACTAGCATATAGCGATGGCGGCGTGTTGACCTACGCTCTTGCTACACATGAATAGCTGCAGCGCTCTTTAGAAAAAGGTAAGCTCTTGGTATTATCTGTGGCGCCGTTTAGAAGATAAGCGCTCTTGGTATGTCGGCGCTCTTGCTAAATCACCCTCGCTACTACTAGTTTTATTAGTTTTTCCCTGCAGATTTGTTTTTATTTGTTTTACATTTGAATAGGCTTTATACAATAATCTTTAGCATATCATCCACATACAAATGTGATCATAGCATGTACATACCATGTCATCATCATAATCATATCATCCAACACAAAGTGGTCTCTCGTCATCAATCTCGAAAATAGCGATACAAGTCTCGATTACTTGCAAATACATCGTCATCCATCTAAAGAATGATATACGAGAATAGCTATCACTTTGAGTACATGAGTTCATATCCTCTCTCGCATTAGCATGAACCTAAACTAAGTCTGCGTGTAAGCTCGGAAGCGAAAACCGGTACACTGGGCACGACACTCGGCCACTTATCGTATATATACTCTGGCGTAGCACTTCTTACGCCATTTATGATCTATGCACCTGCATCGTCACATGAGTCGATGATATGCAACATATATAGTTGAGCAACACAAAGAGACAGACTTGGCAAAAATAGAAACAACATATCATAAGCATAAATAACAAAGTTCGCCATTACCCAAATGACCTAACTAGAGTGATTTTAAGCTAGTCGAGGAGGGACGGTTTAATTACATCACAAATAAAGTTTCACCGTGCATAACTCAAAGTTTTGTCATAAAAGAATGTATGGACTAAGCGGACACATTGTCATATATCGACAATCACTCCATCATGTTGTGCCATCCATCCAAGTCGGGAGATAGTCATCGAGCTTTGTGAAAACTTCATGTCGAGGCAATGAGAGGCTATCCATGTTGGACGTCTTCCGCGACATTTGTCATACGCATGGAACATCCCTGTTTTCGGCGACCTCATTCATGATGATTTGGGCAAGTTCACGCTGGATGTTATAGAACTCAGCTTGAAGTCGATGATCCTCGATATCTCCTATGTCCTTTGCCCATTGCAGAATATGGGCATCGCTAGATCTAGGTGCCATGTGAAGGTTCTGGTGATCCCGTCGGTACTCCGGCATGTGGTGTAGGACATAGAATCCATCATTAATAGAATCGTTTGGTTCTTTGGATGCAGCGAAGTCGGTCTTATGGCTGAAGGCGTGCTGCCGCCCTTTTCTTCTTGTCCCTAACCACTCCACCTTGCTTGGTAGTAAAACATAGCCTTATCGAGAACATCTTTGATGTGGGTGTAATCCTTTTGTGAATGTTCTTGACGAGTCCAAGTAAAGGCGTGGGAGAATCGGGGTAGAGGATGATGAGGACGGGCGCCCGCTTGCATAAAATAAGTACACCTCAAATTAATTAGCCTCCACCGTGCAAATGAATTATTGAAATCGAAGGAAGGATAGCAGCGCGGATGACTTACAGGATGATAAGGCACGAGAATCGCCTCCTTGTCCTTATTGGCGAGCATAGGCCCGACAATGTAATCCCTCGGCGTATTCATGATCTGTGCACAGACTCCCAAGAAGGCCTCGTGCATGTAATGCGGGTCAGCGACACAGATATGAGCTATCTGCTCAACCCCAATGATGTAGCTCATGTGCAAGGCATAAAGGCGGATAAAAGTAAAATCCAGCTTCTTCACGTGAAACATGTCGAATATGTAATCGAATCGGAGGAAGAACTTATCGCGGGAAGCCCTTGGCGTCGACATTTGCTGCGGAGCGTTAACCACGTAGAGTGGGTATCACGGATCTTCGGCGTTGAGGCCTTTCTCTACCGCAACACATCGTCATGAAGTCTCCTTAGATCGCGAATCTGGCCCGTGGCGCTGTTTCAGGTAGGATTGGTTTACGGGATATGCCATTTATCCGCATTGGGGATATCTACGGTCCGAAGCGAGGCTGCTTGGCGGCTGGATCATAGAATCAGCTTTTGCCTTTCCTCGCTCTCTTCCTAGGCTTCTTTACCACGGATGGTCATCAATAACTGCGTTGAGGCGGTAATTCAGGCACCGACTCATGATGCTCAAACCACGAGGCGCCGGTATAGACATCTTGTTGAGCGCCATCGTCATCCTCATCCTCATCCATGGCGGCGTCATCAGCCTCTAATGGAGCCACCTGCTTACCCGTCGCTATCACCCAACC